>CAJVPT010000208.1:0-36536 GCA_910592055.1 Acaulospora colombiana
TCACAAGAACTTGAAAAGAAAATTGATTAAAGTGGAGTCCAGAATATCCAGTACTCAATCTTAATCTTGATAAAAGGTTAAAACTTTGGGTGATTACCAAAAGCAATAATCAGTAGCAGCAACTTGTTTGGAGAAGGTTGATTCTAGATAACAATAAAAGATGCATTAAAATAGATTATTTCAAATGTAACAACTCTAAAGAAAACTTAGAATCAAATCTAATATGATGTTAGGCTACCCAGAAGGGATCAAGACTAAAAACTGATGCATTGTAAAATCAAACATAGAACAAACATATATGGTTCCTTATCTTAATACTAAGAAATCTACAAGAAGAGCTCAACTTTTAAAAATCTCTTGTTCTTAGTTAATGCTAAAGAAATCAATAAGTAGAACAATTCATATAGACTCAGTGACTATACAATATAATAGAAGGCAACTGGAAGAAGTAGCAATTGAGAACTGGAAAGAGAATCCCATTAAAGAGAATATTAAAGAAAACATGTATTAAACTTATCTGATTGAAATACTCAGGCATAACAAGGGAAATAATAGCAATAACACAATGACTTTTTACTCTGATAGATCCCTTATTAATTATAGAAATAAAAATATGAAGATCGATACAGCATGATACAAATTGGAGAAGCAGGAAGAGAAAGCAAGTTTTAAATAGGGGTAGCTGATTGGCTTTCATTCACAAGAGCAGAGCTAGTAGCAATAGTTACTATACTACTATTAATACTAGTTAATAGCAAGGTCAAGATTCACACTGATAGTCAAGTCTGCATTTTCAAATGGAAAACTATAGAAAAGAAGGATCCCCAAAAAACCTACAAAAGATGGCTAAAGAAACAAAATTGGTCCTTATGGATATGAATGTTAAGCCTGATAAAGAAAAAAGAATTAGATTTAAATCTTATTAAGGTTAAAATACACCCCAACATTCAATATAATGAGGAAATAGATATTTTAACTAAAGAAACATTAAAGCTCTCAACAATAGAATGGCAAGATATAGACTTACCTAAGATTATTACCAAAATCAAATAATAAGATATAGTGCTGGATGCACCAATAAGATAGTTTGATAAAAAAACCAATATCAAAATAATGACACATTAATAGACAAAAGTAGGATCATTAAATCCAAGACTAATATAGGTATACATGAAATCTAGTTTGGAAACAAATAAATAATGGGTACACATGAAATACCTCCTTCAAAAGATTACAAAGAAAAAGGTTTCTTGTTAAGATAACCAGTGATGAGCTACCTACATTAACAAAACTAGTCATAAGAAGACAAGACCTATATATGTAAATAAAATGTCTCATATATGGACACCAGAAAGAGACAATAGAACACTTGCTAGAATGCCCAACATATAAAACTCAGTGGCAAGAAACTTGGCAGAAGGGTATAGAAGATATGATGCAAGGTTTCAACAAAATCCTGGCAGATAGGAAAAATAAGTCAAAAGAAAAGGAGATAAATCTGGTAGTTGATGATAAATGGAAAGAGAAGAAATGGATAAGAAAATAGCTCAACTAATAGAAAAGATCTCAAACACTGGTTAGGATATACTTAGCTTCTGCATAGGGCTAATTGAAAAAGACTTAATGGATAAGATAGTAGACTCGAAATACTATGGAAAGAGAATTGATAAAGAAGCAAGAAAGTAAATAATAAAGATGCAAAAGAAAACACGTAATTATTTAGAAAGAAAATTTGGAATATTAGATATGAAAAGGTGATAGAGTGGGAATGGATATTGGAAATAAATAGAGGTGACAAGATCAAAAGGTCGACACATCTACAGAGACAAAAAAACAGGGCCAAGATATCAGGAAATTTGTTATATCAAGTATTATTAAAGGAAGAAGAATTAGAAAATATGATGCTCAAACAGGTTCTATGGGATGGGGTAAAGTATGGAATGAAATGATTGAGTTTTAATCTCTGTCAGAACTCAAAAAAATGATCTGCAGTAGTAATCTACAGGCAATGATAATAGAAGTTGGAAGGGTATTTACCTGAACTCTTAATGGAACAATAAATTACTCCTAAAGTTGCACTTAGAAAGGTAAAACAATCAAGATGAGTACGTTAGTTAAAGAATTAACTTTAGTATCTCATGTTATATATACAGTTTAAAAATGTTTAATAAAGCATACATCACTAGCCTAATAGAGTGCAAAAAAAAAAAAAATAAAATAAATAATTACTATAGCTATTCTAATATTATGTTATATATAAATTACTTTAAAATTAAATAATTTTCTATTATCTCAGTCTATAGTATTTTACTTTTTTATTATAAATGGATTGTTCATATATTCTTTTATCTTGTAAAGAGTATAATAATAGTTAGCAGCTGACTGTTTTGTATAAGTTTTGATTATATTACAATTATTAATCATATAATCATAGTGAAAATTTTGAACTTGGTCTGACTTCTTTGACTTTTAATAGTATATAGGTTCCTGTATACTGTTTTTTGAAAGTGCTGCTTAGTTTAATTCTAATAAGATTATATTTCTTTTAAATATTAGACTATACTATCTATAATAATCTTAGTAAAGATCTTTGTTAATATCTAAAAAAGTAATTGGTCTTGTAATATCCCAATTGTATTGGTTTTTTTTTTAAACCTATGGTTAGACCAGTACTGTATATTTATTAATCAATATAAAAACTGATAAAGATATATATAAAAATTGAATTATGGCTAAACAAAAACTCATACTAACTCACTATTAATAGTTTTCAATTCTTAAAAAAACTTCAACCTCTAAGTACAACCTTGGAAATAATATTTCACTCTATAATAGATTTTGGATAAATACACTTTTAATTTATATATTATTGCTATCAGATTGTCACTGCTTATTATTTTTCAAGAAATCAATTTTGAGAAACTACAAAAGAAAAAGTAAAAATAAAAGAAAAAAGTATATCTAATAATGTATAATTGTGCTACTTAAAAATAATAAATAAAAATAAAAAATAAATGTGCTTCATGTCCTTTATAGAATCTCTATTAAAAGTCTTTTCTCATTAAGAGTCAACTCTTTTGAAATATTTTTCTTCTTCTTAACTATCTAATGAATCAATTTATCTATAATCTTGATTATTTTCTTATAACTGTTTAAAATACTTATTGCCTACTTGAATCCAGTGTTTTGCTTAACACTTTTTTTCTTTTAGTCTTGAGTTTGTATTTATCTATGCAAAATAAAATAACTAATAATGGATTCAGATTCTTATGTGACTTCTCAGTTTTATTGTATAATTTTTAATATCTTTTAGTAGTTATACCTAGTTAAAGGAATTTTATTGTTATTTATTTTGATCATAATATTATTACATAATATCTGAAGAAATATATTCTCAATTCTAGAGAAAAGCAGTATTTTACATTTCTCTGCTTTTGGTTTTACAGCTTGACTGAAATAAGGAAATAACTTTCTTTGCATACTTTGTTTAACTGGAATAATAAGAAGATCTTAGTTTGAACAAATAATCATTTTTTTACTATCTAGAGAATTTAGTACTCATCTTAATAACCTCATAATTTTTTTGTTTCAATTATACTTTATTTAAAGAAATATATTAGTCAAAATTATATCATTCACTACTGAATTATTACTAAATTTGGCAAAATGTAATAATATAAAATTGATGAATTATTTACAATTGTTATTATTCAGTATAAAAAATATTAGCAAAAAATTAGCAAAAATTTTTTGATATATTGTAGTAAAAAAAATTGATACAAAATTTAACAATATTATGATAAAAAAATTTTTATATACAGTGCCAAAAAAAAAAATTTTGTATACTATGGCAAAAAATTAAACAAAAAATTGATACTGGGACAAAAAATTTGACAAAAAATTTACTGTGACAAAAAATTCAACAAAAGTTACAAAACGAGTATTGAAATTTAATAAATATTTAGAAAGTTTAACAAATTTTATAAAATTTATTAAAAATTTAAAATCAATTAACTAAATTATTCATCACTTTTTTCTTTCTCCTTTTTCTCCTCTTTCTTTTCTCTTTAAAATTTTGACTTGACTTTTTTAAAACTAGCTTCATTTGGTTTTATCCTATTAAATATTTTTTAAGATTTTTTACTTTTTTTTTCTAACCTAACTACTTCCAAATTTTGTCTATTTATATACTTTTTTTAGTTTGTTTCTTATCCTTTAAATATATTAATTATTTCTCATATTCAGTAATTTTTTGTCTTTTGAATTTAATTATTGATTCTTTATTCTTTCCTATCTTTTTTTTTTGTTCACATTCTGAATTTTCTTTGAAACTATATATCCAATTTAACAAGCTTTTTGATAATATTATATTATAAAAATATCACAATATCATTTATGAGCCTCTCTTAGGAGGTACTTACCTTGTAACTTGTTATTATCCCTTTAATAGAAGCTAACCTGCCAAGGTTGGGCTAGTGCTAAAATAAATTTCAAGAATGTAAAAATTGTTTATTGCATTTGTTATCCATTGAGTCATAAATTTATTGACCAGTTTAATAAACTAGTCTTTTATGTATTTTTCTCTTTATATTAAGAATAGGTCTTCTTCTTTTATTTTATATTTAAACTTCTTTTTTTTTTGTTTTATAATATTATTTTGTACTTTTCATTATTGAAAGGCCTTATATTTTTCTATCTATATTTAATGAAAATATTTGATAGTTTTTGTATATATTAGAGAGATACAGTTTTTTTTGACTAATTTGTCCAGAATTATTCTCTTGGTGTCATAAATTAGTTCTTTGAAGAATATTCTTTTTATACTTATTATCAAGTATTCTTTAACTCAAATTGATTTTATTCTTTATCTGATAGGTAAGGTTTAAGATTTTAACTCTGCCAGTATGTGTTTTCATACATTTGATTAATATATTGATTAGAAATGTCTTGATATTCTGTCTAGTTTGCATACACACAAAGGGATGTGTATTAGTTTCAGGTTCATTATATGCCAAACAGTCCTTATTTTGATATAATGAGGAAGCTTTTACATATAATTTGCTTTTGGTTGGTAGCTTCTCATTCTATATGCTAAGGCAAAATTTTCTTAACTTTTGATTCTTTTAGACTGTGTAGTAATCACTTATCTAGTTGGTTGCAGGTGTATTATAGTTGTGGGTCAATCTGTTTCTTTGATGATTCTATTACTGAAATTACATCTTGTTCTATTTAGTAGTCTTTATTTTGCCAGGTGTATAGTGCTTGTAAGCTTTTTTGTGATTATTTTTTGTAGGAACTTCAGTGAAAATGTCATTTCATTAAGGAGTTATTTTAATACAATGGTTTTGTATCACTGCTATCTCATTTTCTTTTTTTCTAGTATTATATCTTTTTATAAATGAATCTATACTAGTTTGTTTGCTATTTCATTGTATTCTATTTCTGGATAATCTTTTACATTAAATAGTAATAGTTTTATTTTATTCTTTTTGTACCATTCTAAGATTTATAACAATATATTATAATTTTTAGTATTTTTATAATCTTTTTAATACTTTCTTTTTGTATTTTCAAAATTCTATTAATTGTTGCTTGACTGTCAGTAAATATGTTTACTTGCTGTGTTTGAGTAGAATACTAAGGGCTATTAGAATAGCTACTATTTCTATCCTGATTGATAAGGAGTACTTGATTATTTAATTCTAAAAAGTATTTGTTTTCTGGTGTAGAGTGATAATGATCTATTCCAGTCCTATATAGTTTTTGTCTCTAATTTTAATTAGAGAATCAATAATATAAATATCAAAAATTGCATAGTTGCTTAGTATCTCTTTAATTGTTTTCAAGGTAGTTAGACTATTTATAGAATCTTTTACTATACTATTTAATTTTTTAAGCTTCTTTGCAAACTTGTTAGAATTTTAATTTTTGTTTCAGCTTCTTGTGAGTTTGTAATATCTTATGAAGTATGTTTCATGAGTGTGATATTCAGAGAGTTGAGTAATACTCTATTTCTCCATCAGAGTTCTCTATCTATAGTATAGTTTTGTTTATTGAGATTTGACTTTTTTGAACTGGTATGATAATTGATATTATTTTGTGATAGTAAAGCTACATTCACTAGTATTGTTTTTTAATATATTGATATTGCAACTGGGATATATCTCTAAGGAAAAGCTTTTTGACTCCTAAATAAAGTATCTATATTGTGTTATGTATTGGTTTATTTTTTTTTATTTCTTTTCAATAACTGTATTACCTTCCTTGATAATATAGATCTAGTGTAGTCTAGTAATTAAAGTTTCAGATGTTGAGACTTCTTGCCTGAATGTATTTGAAATAATGGTTTGAAAGTTAGGAATTTCTTTTTTTTAATTAGTTTTTTTAACTTTCTGTTGATAGTATTTAACCAGTTAGAAATGGGACCTGGAACTGTCTTTTTTTTTATTCAATTAATTTAATACCAGTTCAGGGTCTTTGTTTTGCTCTTGTTTAGTATTTAACCAGTAAATATGAGATTGTGCTTTTTTAATTTCTGATGATATTTTGAATAAAAGGCTTTACTTATAATTCTTTCTATTATTGTATCAATTTCTTTTATAAGTGTTAGGCCATTTGTATTTAAAGTGAGTGAGAAAGTGAAGCTATATTTTTTTATAAGTCAGATTATGTCATGTGTAAAATTCTTTCCTAGGTTTATTAAGGGTTTTTAGTTTATTTAAGATAAACTGTATTGATAAAAAATAATTTTGAATAGATTGTAGTCTGGTCTTTACTATATTATCTGCTTTGTTCTACTTATTGATTCTACTGCACTAGTTGATAGAGTATAGAAATAATTGTTTGTTTTAAAGATAAATAATATTATATTTATGCTTATTTAAAAGTATATTATTAGGAACTGTTCTGACTAAACCTAGCTTGTATTTAAAAGTGGATGTAATACTACTCATGAGTAGATTGCATATTTTTTCAAAGAGTATCATATTGTTACAAAGGTATTCAGTGCTGAGGATTAGCATATACAGTAATTGATTACATATTGCATCTATTTGTTGTTCAAATTTTTTATTTCTAGCAAGGATTTGGTTTTTCTGAACTTTTGTTGAATTAGGGTTTTCTGATAGTCTTTCCTACTAGAACTATTATGTCATACTCCTAGCATCCTAACAGATGTTCCTGAAGGGCAACCATATATTTTGTAGTTTTCTATTGTTATGCCTTAATTGAAATTACTGTCATGTTTATTTATGATGATAAGATAAAACTTTTGAAAATTAATTCTTATATTATTTAGATGGTGAAATTCTTTAGCTTTTTCTATAATTTGTTGTATTTCCTTCTTGTTGTCAATAATTCACATAGTATTATCCATGTATGTATTAATAATTGTGCACACTTTTTTTTGTAACCATCCTTCTTTGATTTTCCAGTTTTGATAGTATAGCTAGAGAAGTTTTTAATAATATTAAAGATAGGAAATTATAGAAAATATATCATAAAAAAGTGGATTTTGTGTTGTCTTGATCAATACCATCTTTAATCTTGTATATTTCTATAGATTTATAATATATCAGTACTATATTTTATCTTTGGTTAAGAATATTTAAAAGTATATTTATTATTTATATTAGAATCTTGATTTATTTAAGGACTTTTATATGCATCTCCAGATTTATGGAATTAAAGGCTTTTGATATATCTTAACTGAGAATCAAGATCTATTTTTTGATTTCTTTAGTATATTCAATGATATTGTTGATAATATATATAGGTTCTTGTATATTATTTTCTAGAAGTATTACCTAATTTAGTTCTGATAGGATTGTATTTTCTTTTAAGCATCAGGCTATTCTGTCTATAATAATTTTGGATGAAGATTTTCTTATTGGTATCTAGAAAGGTAATGAGTCTTATAATATCCAGGTTATATTGCCAGTCTTTAGGTTTGTGTATTAGTAAATACTACTTTGCTCTATTTTATAGAAGTTGAGTCTTTATTGATAATATAATTGAATAGATTTCTTATTTTCTCTAGGACTTTTTTATCTAATTTTTTGAAAGCCAAATATGTGATTTGATTCCTTATTACACTGACTTTGTACTTCTGTTTCTAATTGCTTTTCTTAATTCTTTTTTTGATATTTCTATAATGGTTGAGTAGTATTATTTGAGATTAATAAAGTCTTTAAATACATATTCTTCTTTCCATACTAAATATTCTGCTAGTTGTTTTATATCTCTGGCATGTATGTATTGCTGAAAGTGTTTTTTAATTCTGGATTTGATCTTTTCTAGTTTTGTTATTATGCTGGTTTTCTCTTCCTCTATAATAAGCTTGTCTAGAATTATAACTTTGTATAGTTTGTCCATAATATTATTTATTATTGCTTTTTTATCGATTGTCAAAAACAGTTGTCTAGTTATTATTCTCTGTTTAATTGTTTAATTTTGTTTTTTATAGGGTATAGCCTGGGCAATGACTTTGTGTGCTCATATAATTTTTTGTAAATAGGTAATTTATTGTGGGATAAAGTTAAAAAAAAAACTCTTTCCTGCAGATCTTTTTTTTTTAAAAAAAATTCTTTTTTTGGTAATTTTGGGAAAAAAGAAAGAAAGTGAATGGAAGAGATAAGTTTCCATTGAGAACCCAGAAAACAATACATCTCGGGGTGATCCAACTACAATGAAAATCTTTTGGTAAAGAGTTATATGAAAATACATGCACAGAAATGAATATGGACAATATGATGAAAAATACAAAAAACAAAGAAAAAATAGCAGCAACGAATCCATGAAACAATCAACAACCTACAATACTACATGACAAAATATTTTCCAAGATCTCAACAATACCAAGAGAGCAAAAACGGATGCTGACAACACTTCCTGGAGTGAACAAGTTGAAAATGAACTTTTAACTGACGTATCCAAAACAATTATTCTGTCACTTCTAAGAAGAACAGAAAACAATCCCAGTAACCAACACACAGTTCCTAACTAGCAAGAATATCTTGAAGATGCAAAGACAGAGATGGAAATTGAAGTCAAAACAATAGGAAGCTCATCTCAAAACATCACATCATAGGAAGAGGAATGGCAAACTGTATCTAAATATAGAATTAAAACCAACCAATATGGTAGATCCCACCCTAAATCTCCACTTGACAGGAAAACCAAATTTGGTAGAGAAAGATTCAAAACAGGAATCAAAGCAAGTGAAATCCCAGGAAGAACCACGAGCCAAAAGATCTTCTTCTTAACAAGAAGCCTAGACTCCTTGATAGATCTAATGTCAGTCTTTAGTAAAGAGAAAGGAGAAAATAAGTACATCATTGCCATTTTCAGTGACAAACAGGCTGCAGACGAGGCAGGCAATCTTATCTTACTCGATATAAACAATATTTATCTAGAACATAAAGAAATTACAACTCCTTTACAAAAAAAGGAAAATAGTATCATCGTATGGGACATCCTCTTGGATATTAAGTTTATTGAAGTGCAACAAACTTTTGTCAAATTCAGGGAGATCACCAATATCACAATGACAACCCAACAGATGTGGCAGACTGCTATGATCACTTATGAAAATCAAGAAAACAAACAGTCAATCCTTAACAAATAGAGTATACTATTAAGATCAGACTCAGTTAGAGTTTTTGATGCACTATGGAATATGGAGCAGATGAAAGAAAGAGGCACAATAGTAGCCAAACTCACTAACCTTCTACCAAACACTACAGCTTTCGACTTAAGACATATCTGTGAATAAATCAAAGTCAAGATATGTTATATTTCCAGATATCTCTTCTATAGAAGAAAAAGATTTGCATGATCAGTTTCGATAGTAAAGAAACAAAAAATGCAGTGACAGAAGAGAACTTCCACCTGGGAGAAACTATAGTTGAATAGAAACCAATCGACACCAAATTGTGCAGTATTTGTAGCTGTACTGAACATCTGATAGCTAGTTGCCCATCTAAATAAAGATAACCACAATGAAACCAATACCTCTCAGAACAGGCCAAATGCTTTGGTAAATTATATACTAAATACAAACTAGCTCACACTGAAGCAATCAGAGCCATTACTAGAAACAAACAGTTCAATAAGAGAACTCGACCAGGCTTATATATAGCAGCCGCAAGACAGAAACAAAAGCAAAAAGAGGAGAATGAACAAATCAACGTATCTATGGAAACAAATGTAATAGAAGAAGTTCTTAACATCCTCAAGACAATCAGACAAGAGATCAGAAAAATCAAGGAAGAAATCACTGACAAATACAAATGAATTGTCAACCTAGAAAACTATAGTGAAGAATATATGGAACAAATAGAGGAAGATCAGATTTCCCATCAGGACACTTAACAATGAATCACTTGAAGCAAAACATAGACAAAATGTTCAATGTCCTTATCAACACTCTAAACATGAACATATTCCACAACCCCTCACCTAACTATTAATGACAGAGAACCTTATATTTGTAAACAATCATAATATCATTACCTCAACAACATGTAGAAAAGAAAAAAGGAAAAATGATAATATTGAAACAGCAAACACAATCACACTTAATACAAACTTCCTATTTCATACAAATACCCTCCTTCACACTACAACAAACAATATATGGACAACAACTATCTATAATATTCAGGAACTAGTAGACAAATACAAAAGAGAAATATGGTTCAAATGGTGTGCCACAATGAAATGGAATATAATAGTCACACCTGAAACCAATGGAAACCATTATCAATCCAAACACTGGACACACCCACTATACCATATACTATGGTCCCATAATGATGAACAAATAATTGGACAAGGCCTGAACCTCATGTTCATCAAAGAAATAGCTAGATACATATACAACCACAATTCATGATGAGGAAGACTTATCTATGCTGATCTAATCTTTCCAAAACAACAAAAACTTAGAATTATAGGAGTATACTTTCATGCAGATTATAATAACAAGAGATGACTTGAAATTTTAAACAAACTAAGACAATGGGTCTGAGAAGCAATACAAAAGAATTGGCCCCTCTTAGTGCTTGGGGATCTCAATGGTATATCAAACCCAACATGGGACAAAACTGGTGTTGGAAACTGTAGCACATCAAACAGATCCTCTGGCCCTCAAATAGAGATACTTACCAACCTTGGATTAGAAGATACTTATAGATATCACAACTCCACAAAGAGAGAGTACATATGAAACCGCAACAACAGCAGCAACAGAATTGACCAAATTTGGATGAATACCCTTCCCTCCTGGCATAGTAGAAAAGCATATATTGGAGAAGTCCTAGATTCCTAATTCCTAGTGACCACAGACCAGTAATCACGTAAATAGAAGTATTATGACTCAACTCACTTCAAGGCAATACTCATCACAAGTTCAACCACAGATACAACTGGCAAATAGCAAATAGTGAACAATGGAAAAAGTTCAGTAGAGAAGTAGAGGAAGCACTCAGTAAACAAGACAACAAAGCAGCAACAATCGATAAGCAGTGGAATATCATATACAATCACATTCTCAAGACTATCAAATTATATATTCCCAAAAGAAAACCATATTGAAGAAAAAGAATACAAAAAAAAGAGTAGCAAACAAAAAACCCCTTGATAACACTACAGTTCTTTCGAAATAAGCTAAAAACAATACAAAAAGTCAACAAACCCTTACTAAAAGTATTAAAATTTCCTTAAGCAACAGATATAGAAATCCAACAACAGTTACTCAGCATATAAAAAAAACACCTCAATGACTTTATTTCACAATGGATCATCCATATACAGAAAATAATATGAGCACATAAAGTCATCACCAGGACTATGATCCACAAAAAATAAAACCAGGCAATTAAACAGATAATAGCAACTAGACAACTGTTCTTAACAACCAATAAAAGAGCAATGATAAATAATATTATGGATAGATCTCATAGGGCCATCATACTAGACAAACTAATTGTTGAGGAAGAGGAAATTAATATAATAACAGAATCAGAAGAAATCCAATCCAGGGTTAGAAAACACTTTCAACAATGAATACCTGCCAGAAACATCAAACAAATAACAGAATATCTAGCATGAAAACAGGAATATTCGCCCAAAGACTCTATTGACCCCAAATGGTACTATGCAACCACCACAAAAATATCAAAAGAAGAACTAAGGAAAGCAACCAGAGATAGAAGCACCAAATTAGTACTAGGAAAAAATCAAATTCCATATCTAGCCTTCAAAAAATTTGGAAAAAAGGTCTTAGAAGAAATAAAAAATATTTTCAATCGCATTATCAAGGAAGGCACAACCTCTACAGAATGGAGCAAAGGTAGCATTTATCCTATACCCAAATCCAAAGACTGGCAAAACAACTTGGACATTACAAGACCCATCACTCTTTTAGATGCTGGGAGAAAAATCTTTACCAAAATCATTACTGACAGAATAGCCTGGTATTTAAAAAAATACACAATTCTATCTGAACTAAAATAGGCAGCTCTTCCAGAAAACAGTATACAAAAACCTATCCACATTATCAATAATATCATCAAACATGTTAAAGAAACCAAAAAACAGGCCTGGATCCTCAGTCAAGACATGTCAAAAGCATTCGACTCTGTAAATTTGGAAATGCTCATCTAATCTCTCAAATGAATCAAGATCTCAACACCAATAATAAATATACATCTAAACATTCTCAACCAAAGACAGAATATTGTTCTGATATGTTATGGATCCACAGAGAAATATGAAATCAAAGATGGTATCAACCAGGGTGACACAATTTCTCTTCTCTTATGGCACATCTTCTATGACCCCTAATCTTACACATTGCCAAAAACATTTCTGGCTACACCATCATCACCAAAAACTATAGGGAAATTAAAAAAGGATGGCTACAAAAAAAGGTGTGCACAGCTATCAGTGCATATATGGATGACACTACCTGGATTATCAACAACAGAAGGAAAATGCAACAAATCATAGAAAAAGTTAAGAAATTCTACTATCTAAATAATGAAAAATCAATCATCAGAAGTCCTACCTACTTATCATAAATAAATATGATAGTGATTTCAAGCAAGACATAACAATAGAAGACCACACAATACAAGGTTGCCCTTCAGGAACACCAGTTAGGATTTTGGAAGTATGGCATGATAGTTTAGGTAGAAAAGATTATCAAAAAACCCTAATTCAACAGAAATTCAGGAAAACCAATTCCCTACTAGGAATGAAAAATCTGACTGACAAGCAGATATAATATGTAATCAACTACATACTAATTCTTAGCACAGAATACTTATGCAATGACATAATGCTTTCTGAAAAAGTATGCAACCTACTCATGAGCAGTATTACATCTACCTTCAAACACAAGCTAGGTCTAGCCAGAACAGCTCCTAGCAATATACTCTTCAACAAATACAAATACAACATTATACATCTCTGGAACAGACAACTTTTCCTACACTCCACTGATTGGTGCAATAGAATCAACAAATAAAACAAGGCAGGTGATATAGCAAGAGCCAGACTACAATCTATCCAAACCAACTTTTGATCAACACAACCTATTCTGAACAAATTAGAATACTCATTAATGAATTTAGGAAAGAACCTCACACATGATATAATATGGCTCATAAGAAGACATGGTTTCACCTTTTCATTTATCCCAAACATAGATAGCTTGATACTCATAAAAGAAGTAAATATACCAATAGAAAGAATTATGAGCAAACAATTCTATTCAAAATATTGCCAAGAACTAAAAAAGCACAACTTCATATTCACTGGTCAAATACTAAACATAAGTAAAACCAAGCCCCTGGACTGGTGCCAAATCATTAAGATGGGAAAAAAAGTAGTTCCGGGCCCAACCCCCAACTGGTTCAGCACTATTAGTAGAAAATTAGAGGAACTAATTGAAAGGAAGGAAATTCTCAACCTCACAAATACCTTATCAAACACATTCAAACAAGGAGTTCAAACAACTGAAATCTCAACTTTTAGATCACATTGGATCTGCATCACCAAGGAAGGCAAGGCAATCATTGGAAAGCAAATGACGTAAGATTAATCAACATACAACACAATACAGACATTATACTTAGAAACCAGAAAGCTCCCCCTTGAGGCATTCCTGGGCTGCATTATCAACACATTAGATGACAATACTGGTAAATGTAATTTTACTGCCACAAAACAATGATCAATTACTATACTAGTACAAAAAAGTAAAATATCAGCAAACAAAACTAACACTGCAAACAAAGAACTCCAATAGAAAAATAGAGTATCTCCCAACTCTCTGAACACTACACTTCTGGAATATACAACACAAGATAATATAAACTTACAAGAAGTCGAAACTGAGATCACAATCCCAACAAGGCTACAAAAAAGCCTAGAGAAACTAACCAACATAATAAAAGGCTCTACAGACTGTCTTACCACCCTAAAAACAATCAAAGTGAAACTAACAACTATACAATCTTTGATATCTATATAGATGGCTCCCTAACCAAACTCAGAGACAAAAATTACATGGGACTGAGATGGATTATCATTACCCCAGATCAGAAGATACATACTTTCCAGGAACAGATAACTAGACACCCCTCTTCAACCAGGGCAGAAATAGCAACTATTCTAATAGCCCTTAGCACCTTACCTGAATATAGCACTGCAAATATATTCATTGACAGCCAAGTAGCAATCAATGGAATCCTGAAAACACAAAGAGAAAATATCGAAAAAATTATAAAAATATAGAAAAACTACAATATACTGTTACAGATTGCAGAATAGTGCAAAGTATAAAACATAAAGCTGTTACTCTTCAAAGTGAAAGGCCACCCAGAAATCGAACACAATGAAACAGCAGACAAACTAGCACAAATTTATCCTTGGAAAGGTAAACTACCAGGAAAATATGAGATTGAAATAGCAGGAACATATAATCAACATATTGAGATAGCCCTCCAATGGAACAATATCCCTACTGAGATTCTGATAAAAATGATTACAAAAAAGCTAACAAGCACTATACATTGGGCAAAATGGAGACTACTAAATAGGACATGATATAATTTCAGTGACAGAATTATTAAAGAAACAGACTAGCACATAACTATAATATACAAGCAATCAACCAAGATGAGTGATCACCACACAACCTGGGAGGACCAAAAGCTAAGAAAATTTTGCCTTAGCATATGGAATAAGGAGCTACTGACCAAAAGCAAGCTATATGCAAGAGTTTCATTATTATATCAAAACAAGGACTGTTTAGTATGCAAAGAACCTGAAACTAACACACACCTCTTCATGTATTACAAAACTAGACAAAACACTGAGACATTCATAATCAATACGATAATTAAATGCATAGAAATACATATGGACAAAGTTAAAAACTCAAAATTCGTAGATCAGATAAAAAACAAAACCAACTTAAAATATAAGGAATACCTAACAGCTAGCATTAAAGGCGTATTCTTCAAAGAATTAACTTGTGAGATCAAAAGAACAATTTCAGACAAATTAACTAGAAAAAGCTGTATATCTCTAATATGCACAAAAATCATCAAGCATTTTTATCAAATATGGACAAAAAGATGTGAGGCTTTTCAAGAATGGAAAGTATGAAATGGCATTATAAAACAAAAGGAAAAGAAGTTTAAGTATGAACCCAAAGAAGAAAATCCAATTTCCACACAAAAAGAACAATTTATAAAAGACCAGTTCATACACCTGGTCAACAAATTCATAGCACAATGGATAGTAAATACTATAGATAACTTTTATATCTTAGAAATTTATTTCAGTACTAGTCCAGCCTTGGCAGATTATCTCTACTAAAGAATTGGCAACAAGCCACAAGGTGAGTCTCTCCTAAAAGAGATTATCTCTATTGAGTTTTGTTTGGTAGTAGACTGGTAGTATATTCTAGAAAAATTCTATGTAATAATACTGCATAAATACAAATAAAACAAGGCTGAGACAGCATTCAAAAAAAAAAAATTGTGGGATAAAGTTATTGAGATACTCTTTTTATATGCTAACTAGCTATTATTAGATTTCTGTACCTATTTCTTGTAAAAGCTTTGGTATTTTGAGTATTGGTTTGTTTGTTTTTGTATTATTTTTAATTGGTTTTGAAAAGTCTGTATTGTTATTAAGGGTCTTTTGTTTGCCACTCTTCTTCTTATATTCTTTTTTTTTTATACAGTTTTCTTTTGAAAATATGTAGTTTGGCAGTATTCAGGATATGGTTGCATATAGTGTTCCACTTCTTATTAATTGTTGTTGATTTATTGTATTATTTGTTAAGCACTTCATTTACTTCTTTGTTAAACTTTTTCTATTGTTTGCTATTTGCCAATTGCCAGTTATATCTTTGATTAAGCTTGTGGTGAATATTATTTTTAAGTGAATTGAATCACCATACTTTTATTTTTATAGTTGCTAGCCTGTAGTTTACTGAAAATTAAGGAGTCTAATACTTCTCCAATATATGTTTTTCTACTGAGTCAGGAGAGAATAGTGTTTATCCAGATTTGATCAATTTTACTGCTACTTTTGTTGCAGTTCTATGTGTATTCTCTTCTTATCAGGTTGTGATATCTATAGATATTTTCTAATCCATAATTAGTAAGTATCTCTATTTAAGAATCAGAGGGTCTGTTTGATATACTACAGTTTCCAATACCAGCTTTATCCCATACTAGGTTTTGGATACTATTGAGGTCTCCTAGTACTAAGAGATACCAATTCTTTTGTATTGCTTCTCTGATCTATTGTCTTAATTTGTTTAAGTTTTCTAGTCATATTTTGTTTTTATGATCTGCATAAAAGTATACTTCTATAACTTTAAGTTTTTATTTCTTTGGAAAAGTTAGGTCAACATGAATGAGTCTTTCTTATTATGAGTTGTAATTATATACAGTATGTGATTAGTTATTTCTTTGTTGAGTATTAGGTTTAGACCTATCCAATTATTTGTTCATCATTGTGAGACCATAATATATTGTATAGGTGTTTCCAGTATTTGAATTAATAATAAGTTCCATTAGTTTCTGTTATAACTATTATATCTCATTTCATTATAGTATATCATTTAAACTATATTTTTCTTTTGTGCTTATCAACCATTTCCTGAATATTATAAGTAGTTATTATCTATATATTATTTATTGTGATGTAAGATATAGCATTAGTATATATTAAGGAAGTTATGTTTAATTGATTTGTGTTTTCTGTTTGGATGTTATTATTTTTTTCTTTTTATATATTATTTGAGTGGTTATTTTATGATTATTTATAGTTACTGAGTTCCTAGTCATTAATAATTAGATGTAGTATTGAGAGATGTATTTGAGTTTAGAGTATTCATAGGATATTAAATATTTTTTTTATGTTTTAATCCAAATGATTCACTATTAAGTGGATTTACTATTGTTACAGTTAAATATCTTGCAGATTTTCAGAATTTCTTTTGTATTCTTCATTGAGCTATTTATATCCTGAAAAATAATTTGATCTTCCTCTATTAGTTTCATATATTCTTCATTATAGTTCTTTAAGTTAACAATTTGCTTATTTAAGTCACAATTTTTTCATTGATTTCATTAATTTCTAGTCTAATTGTTTTAAAAATATTTAGGACTTCTCTTATAACATTTATTTCTGTGAATATATTGATTTGTTTATCTTTCTTCTTTTGCTTATATTCCTGTTTGGCTGCTACTACATATAAGTTAAACTGGGTTCTTTTATTTTCTACTTGTTTTTGATAAGATTTTTGATTGCTTCAATGTGTGTTAGTTTGTATTTAGTATAGAGTTTGACAAAGCATTTAGCTCATTCTAAATGGTATTAATTCTATTGTGTGCACTGCTCTTTGGATAGGTAGCTTGCTACCAGATGTTCTATACTGCTATAGATATTATACAATTTAGTATCAACTGGTTTTCATTCAATTATGGTTTCTTTCAAATGAAATTTTTATATACTACAGTATATCATTATATCTTTTATTTCTATACTATTGAAGCTATTCATAACAAATCTTTTCTTTCTATAGAAGAGATATCTAGAAATATAGCATGGCTTAGCTTTGATTTGTTTGCAAATATATCTTAAGTTAAAGGTTATAGTATTAAGTAGATGGTTGATAAGTTTAGCTATTATTGCACTCCTTTTTTTTATTTATTCCATATTCCATAGTACATAAAAGACTCTGACTGAGTCTAATATTAATAATATACTCTACTTGTTAATGATTGACTATTTCTCAAAAACCAAAAAAACTCTTTTCTGAAAATCTCAAAATTGAAAAAATTTTCTTATTAGGAAAAAACACAAAAAGAACTCGCTCCCAGTTACAAGATAACAACTTTTCTCAAAATAGCTACCATCAGAAAACTGAGGAGCTCAGAAAGACAAACAACATCTGAGTATAACATTGACAGGATCAGTAAGAACAATAGAAGGGTCCTGAAAGTAAAAGAAATAATACTCACATCACAATTCAGGCACACACCCCTTGAAACCAGAATAGTACTTCCAAAGTATTCAGTAAATAAAGAAAAGGCAAAAGAGATAGACAACACTTCTATGCAGCTCAAGAAGATGGAAGTAGAAGAGACAAGGCAAACACTGGAATCAGCAAAAGTCCTAGCAAGCAGCAGAGCACTATACCCAGTCACAGTCTGTAAGTCCGAAGACAAAGGTACCCAATAAGTACAAACTTAGTAAAAACAAGCGAATATCACTAGTCAGATAGGATACAGTTATAATAATTGGAAAGGTGCAGGTAAAAGATCTGCATTACCACAAAACTGTCAAGACTAATGAGAAACATCCAAGTCATGAAAAGCCTTTATTGATCTGGTAAGGGTACCAGGACAAATATCTGTAGAGAAATTAGATTTTATCAAACAAAAAATGGGACACTCCAACTTCCTGAAATATATAAGATATAAGTATCCAATAGAAAAGCCATAAATTATAGCCATTTTTTGTAACCAGGATGACACACAAAAAGCATGTGAACTAGAGATTACTGACTATGAAAATACCAAATTCAGAAAGACTATCCCATTGGGATCCAAAGAAAACAACTCTCGCACTATCCAGATATGGGATGTTTTATAATACTTCACTAAAATAGACCTAAGAGAATTCTTCAATAAACAAATCAGTATTGATTATATCACTTTGCAAAGAGCAGGGCCTTTCCAGACAGCAAACATCACTTTCTCCAATACATCAGACTACATAGATATTAGCCAGGACTGAGCACTCACAAAAGGTCTCTACTTATGTAGAATCTTTCCCTACTACAAAATATATGAGATTAAGGAACAAAGGGAATTTTTCAGTACTACACTCACATGCCTATTACTAGATACAACAGCAGCAGATCTGACAGTAACCATCACCAGCACGAAAGCAAAATCAGTTTATATTCTTTACAACAATAACAATTAAGCTAAGAGGTTTGTCATCTTTATTTTTTAGAGCCGAGAAGAACTGTTAGACATAAAATCAGTAGCCCATATAATCAAAGAAACCAAAATTATTTGAATCAACTGTAAAACAAGATTGTGTCTTATCTGCAGCTCACTGGAATATAACATATATACATGCCCAGACAAGTCTGAATCCTCTCCCCAAGACAATACATCAATAGGTTCAATAACCCAAGAATTCTACCACAACTGTGACATAGAACAAACTTCAACCCTAAATTCACTAGAAATCTACAAATAAATGAAGACACTAGGAGCTACACAAGCATCTTGAAATATAGACAAAGCCTCAATACTAGCCAATATGAGGAAGACATCTGGCAGGCCTTATCAGTAATCCAAAAAGAGATCGAAAAAATTATAAAATTAAATAAGAAGTCTCTTCAAGATCTGAATAAAAGAATTGATGCCTTAGAACAGGAATATGCCAACTGATATCTAGAGAGTATAAGTGAACTTATGAAGGAGTTAGAAGAATCAGCACCCATCAGCAGTGAAAAGTATAGTACTATAACAAGCACAAGGATACAAGACATCAGGAAAATATAGGAAGCATACCAACAACAACTCAACAAAATGAGCTCAATGATGAAAGAAGCAATTAACTTCTTTAAGCTCTCCCAACAGACAGTCTCCCCAGGATACAACCATATCCAATAATATGATAGACAATATTCAGGATTACTTCCAAAGATGTGAAAGTAGTAAAACAAATGATATAGTACCAAGCAACCAACTTTTTCATAAACAGATAACACAAGACACAGATAAATACATAAACAAGAGCATAATATTACATGATAACAAATTAATAAACAATTATCCAATATGGACAATCACAATACATAATATAAGAGGCATGGTAAAAAAAAACAAATACAAATTATAAAAAAAATTCTGTGTAGAAAATAGATAGGAAATCATTATCACTATGGAGATCAATGGAGATGTGAACCAGGTAAAACACTGGAAGCAACAAGGATATCAATTTACAACCTCAGTGATCGCTTACAAGGAAGATTGAACATGGAGTATGCATTGCAATCCATGAAGACATTGCAGAAAAAATTTACAAAAAACAAGAGATAGAGGAAAGAGCGATAACAATAGATATGGCCTTCACAGGTAAACACAAATTAAGGGTATTAGGTATATATCTCCCATCGAGAAACAATGACAGGAGAATAAAGTCAGCAATAAAGGACATGATCCAAGAATGGATAACACAAGTAGAGAAAGAGGCATTATAAATAGTGATAGGAGGTGACTTCAATATTATATCAAATCCCTCCATTGACAAATGACATAGTACAAAAAGTTAAACAATTATCAGCTAGAATCAAAACTATTGAAATGGTTGATCACCAGGAATTTGAGGACACTTTTAGAACACACAATCCAATACAAGTGGCATTTATATGGAAAAACAGTAGAGAAGCAGTCAGTAAAATAGATCAAATCTGGTACTACACACAAAGCACCTGGCAATCAAGAAACTCTTACATAATGAACCATCCAGATTCCCTGCACAAAAGCAATCATGAAATTATGATTACAAAAATAGAGATGTGACAACTTGATAAGCAGAAGAAATAGAAAATTCACAGGTACAACCATAGATACAACTGGCATAGAACAGATATCAAACAATAGGAAAACTTCAAGGATGATATTAAACTATGGACACAATAGGAAAATATCAAGAATCAAGGAAATATTAACATTCTATAGAATAGCTTCAAATAATATATTCTGGAAGTAACAAATAGACCCATATCCAAGATAAAGTTCCAGAAAAGAAGCAAAAAGGTATGGGAAGGCCCAATAATATATAGAAGGATTGTAAACATTCAGATACTATCAGTGATGTTGCAAAAATGTATCAATATATCCAACCCATAGACCAAACAGCTGATCGAAAAACAATTAACCAAGATACAGGAATTCTTCCCAGAACTAGTAACAGAACTCAAAGAATAGCAATCTAACTATATTCAAAACTACCTGATCCAATGAAAAAAGATATGCAGGAAATATATAATGCAATATAAAACAGTAGTGAAAATAATCAGCAAATATCGAAAAAATAAAGAAATACAGCAATACATGGAAAAAAGGCAACAGTAGTTGCAGGACAACAAGAAACAGATGATCAACAGCATCATAGAAAGATCCATAGATTAATAGTAACTGACAAACTCATAGTGAAAGCAGACAATCAGATAGAAATTATCACAGAGTCAGAAAAAATCAAAAGGAAAGCTTCAGAATACTTTACAACATAGACTTACCTCAGGAAAACCTTACCAATAAATACTTCAATCAGATAGTCAAGGCAATATGTACCAAGCAAAAGAATCCAAGACAACTGATATAATGAACTCACAGAATATATTATAGTAGAAAAAGTAATGAAAACAATAAAGAACAGAAGTTCCAAATCAGTACCGGGACCAGATAGCATTTCATACATAGCTTATAAACACTTCAGACCCAAAACACAAAAACACTAGCCTAGCTTATATGCTTCTACAACAAGATTCTCATACAAGGGGAGATATTAAGAGAATAAAGTAAAAGATATATATATCCAATACCCATATCAATAGAATGGTATAATAGGATCATAATAACCAGACCAATTACCTTACTTATTGTAGGAAGGAAAATATTTATAAAGATTATCAGTGAGCACCTATTACACATCTGCAAGAAACACAACATTCTTAATAAATCCAACTAGGTAGCCCTATCAGGAAGCAGTATACAAGGCACTATACACATAATTAACCTATGTATAGAACAAATATGCAAAAAAAGGAAAAAACTTTGGATTATAAATCAAGAAATGGTGAAGGCCTATGATTCTGTCAACACAGAAATACTGAAACATGTTATGAGACACATCAAATTACCACCAAAAATAATCAACATCATATAGGTATTACTCAGAGAGAGAGAGAATCAGGTCATAATAACATATGGACTGAGTTCCAGCTACAAAGTACTGGATGGCATCGATCAAGGAGATACAATCTCACTCCTACTATAGTATATAATCTATAAACCACTCTTAACAAAAATTGAATTTTCAAGAAGAGGCTACAGGTACACAATGAAAAGTAAAGGAATCATCAATTAGCCCAATATAGAGAAACACTTAGACATTAAGGTCATCACATATATGAATAATACAACATGGCTGGCAAATAACCCAGAAGAAATACAAAGGTTCCTGAACATTATTATAGAATTTTATAATCACAATACTATCGATATTAATCCATTAAAATTGCAACTAATAATCATCAATGGACAATTAGAAGACTTCAGAAGAAGCTTCACACTCAAAAGAGAAACAGTTATGGGAAACAAGCCTGGTACATTAATAAGACTGTTAGGAATATGACTAGACAGCTCCAGGAAAAAAGGATATCAGAAACAGCTCATAGCAAAGAAAGTAAAGAAAACCAGCAAGCTAATTGGATGAAAAGCAATCACAGACAAATAAATGAAATACACAATAAATCACATACTCATACCCAGCATAAAATACCTGTTAAATGACATGGACTTCTTGAAAGTGACTGCAATTCTCTAATAGAAAAAATCACAACAAAGTACAAACATAGATGCAGCCTCACTAATATAATCCCTAATACTCTCCTATACAATCACATTGAACACAACCTGGATTATTTATGGGATAAACAAATATAACTGCACATAAGAACCTGGTTGCAAAGAATGAAAGATAAAAGAACACTAGGACAAATCTCCAGAATGGGACTACAAAACTTATAAAACCTCTTTTGATCAACAAATTTAGTAACAACACATTTTTTACAGCCTTTTCTCAAGTCAAAACAAAACCTGGACCACAATATTCTCTGAGTACTGAGAAAACATGGCTTGCAATTCCACTTCAATGCAAAGATTACAATTCTCCAAAGAATAGACAAGATTAATGACACAATTGAAGAAGCAATACCAAAATCAGTATACTATCAACATAGACAAATACTAAGGAGACACAACTTAATATTCATAGGACAGATCATTAATTCAACAGAAACACATTTATTACACTGGAGAGAACTTGGGGTCATAATAAAATGAAAAAAAGGAATACACCAAAATGGTACAAAGAGATTGTAAAGAACCTTACAAACTTAGCCAACATACAAGATAGAATAGAGGATAAAATAAGCACCCACCAAATATACAACCAAAGTAGACTCCTGATAATGGAAGACTCATATAAATCACATTGGGAAGCAACACTTAAGCAAGACAAAAAAGCTATCAGCAAGAAAAAAATGAAATGATAGTCCCAATACAGTAGTCTTTAAACACTACATCAGAATAGGAGAGCAACAACTATTGGAAAGGTGCACCGGGTGTTCCCTAAATGAAGGAAAAAATATATTATCAGGAGTTTGCACCTTTGCAATCAAAAAATAGTACACAATTCAAGTCCTAGTAGAAAAAACAAGTATTTTATCTAAGAAAAACAAGGGCAGTTCAACAAGCACCCTGCAATGTAGAATATCTACAAACTCTATCAAGAAAGAACTAAAAAATCTCACCAAAATCTCACCAAAATCCCTTAGACAAATCAAAGCTTCTGGCAAGTCAACATAGATAGCGCTGAACTGGAAACAACAAATATTAGTGAAATGTTTGAACTAAACAAAGAAGAATTAGATACCTTGACAACAATCCAACGATATATGGAAAACTGTCACTATATTATAATATATACAGATAGCTTAGTATCAAGTTATGGCAACAGACTATACAGGGGCCTAAACTGGATTATAGAAGATGAGATAGGAATATAACACACCTTTTAAGGACAGATACAGCTACACATCTCTTCAACGTGAGCAGAACTGATGGCTATAACCACAGAAATAAGCACATTAAGTAGAAATACTACAGCTAACCTGTATACTTATAGCCAAGTGGCAATAACAAACTTAACAAAAGCTATGGATACCACCAGAACCAAAAAGAGGAAAAAACCAAACTAGGCAATAGTAGATATTTTCAATCACATCAGGTAATAGATGAATCTAAACATTAGATTATATAAGGTAAAAGCATATACAGGTGTTTATCTCAATGAAAAAGCAGAAAACAGGCCTAGATAGATTCTATCTATCAGACATAAAACCAAATCAGAAAATTATCAACATCAAAAAACAGAACCATGGATTGACACCAATAAACATAGTGTAAGACATATTATAGATAGGTATCCCAAGTAAAGACCTAGAAAAACAAATCAACAATACCATCAGGTTAACCAAGTGAAAACTACTAAACAGAACATAAAACAGATTCACATAAGAGGACTTGAGAAACATATACTGAAAAAATATGTTTAACAGCTTACATCCATCCAAAATGAATAAATACACAACCTCGAAGGAAGATCATTATAGAAGGAAATTCAGTTTTAATCTCTGATATGAAAAACTGCCAATCAAGATCAAACTATACAACAAATATCCACTAATATATAAGGATGACAAATGCCATAAATATGGGATAACAGAAGACTTCGTATATCCCTTTCTATGCAGCAATAACATAGAAACCTTAAAAAAAATTTTCACAGGATCCTAATCAAACATGTATCATCTCATATAATCAAGGAATACATGAAGAGTTTTAAGGAGGTTATTTATAGATAAATACAATTGGTCAAATTCAGAACCTTTAATTTACTGATCTGAGGAACAATACTAAAAAAAATATCTGGGACACTCGACATAATTATATCAAGCAAAAACAAAGTGACAAAAACTATAATGAACACAATAAGAAAATAGAAAGAGCTCTTATATAATATATGGAAACAAAGATATGAGGAGCCCATAAATAGGAAGCCCCCAAAGTAGAACCAAACTGAATAAACAAAAAAGAACCAGAGCAAAGAAAACCAAGAATTATACAAATCCGATTATAGTACAATAGTCCTTACTAAACTTGAATGGAATAGTAAATGGATATATGAATAAATACATTAAATACCAAACTAATATTTTTTCTATTATATCCTTTTATATGACAACTAGCATAGCCTTGGCATATTAGTTTCTTCCCTTAAAGGAAGGGCAACAGGTCATGAGGTAGCCATAGCTTATTGAGTTGTATTATAGTTATAACTATTTAGTATAAATGTAATTTGAAAAAATAATAAAACAAGACTGCACCAGTTAAAAAAAAAAATGATGGACTGTTTGCTTTTTTGATTTTCATAAGTGATTATAGTAGTTTGCATATCTGTTGAGTTGTCATTGTGATGTTGATGATTTTATTATATTTAATAAAGATCTATACACCTCAATAAACTTGATATTCAAGGAAATATCTCATATTATAATACTGTTTTTTCTTTTTTGAAAGAGGATTATGATTTTCATGTATTTCAGGTATATATTGTTTATGTCTAGTAAAATAAGATTACATGTTTCATTTGCAGCTTGTTTGTCACTAAAAATGACAATAATGTGCTCATTCTCTCTTTTTTCTTCACTGAATACTAATATTAGACCTATCAAGAAGTCTAAGTTTCTTGTCAAGAAGAAAATCTTTTGGCTAATAGTTCTTTTAAGAATTTTGCTTATTTTGATTTCTGCTTTGACTCTTTCTTTGTTAAATTTAACTCTTCTATCAAGTGAAGATTTAAGGTGGAGTCTATTATACTAATTGGTTTTGGTTTTATATTTTGATATAATTTACCATTCTTCTTTCTATATAAAGATATATTAGAATGAGTTTTCTTTTGACTTGTCTTTGATTTTTATCTCTTTTATATTTACCTTCTCAAGATTTTTTTTTTTTTTTTTTAAGCTGGCTTGATCAAGTTTATTAGTAAGTTTTACTATATAAGTATATCTGATCAGAAAAAAACAATGATATGCTAATAAACTAATAATAGATTTAAAAACTATCTCATAACTGAGCTATTTTCAAATAGAAATCTTATAAAGAACTATTAGGATGATATAAAATTTTTAAGGAGGTTGCTATGTTATCGAATCTAATTTATCTAACTTAGCCCAAGAGGGGATAAGGAAGGTTGTGTTCATTATTCTACTCTACTACCTCTATTTAGAGGAGAAAAATGAAGCTAAGACTGTACAAATTTAAACAGAGGTGAAGATTTGCATTACAAAAAGATACCAGAAGAAAGAGGAGAAATGGTTTGATTATAGGTAACTTGAAGATATACTACTACTATCATATTGATACCATGGGCTGGTTACTCTTCGAGGGCTTCATCAGTTTAAGGTGCAGTGCCTGTTCCTTTATTACTTTCAGTATCTCTATATTGTGGTCCTTGTCTGCCAGTTCTTACCTTTTCTTTCCATATTCTATTCAGTATAGGATCTTCTACTGATGTTCTTCTGGATAATGATAAGTCAGGGGTTTTGAAGGGTTCTAGAACATAGGAAAAGTGAATAGGTACTGGAATATTAGGGGCCCATCATTCAACAATCTGTCCTTTTTTATAATTATAATAACTCCAGTCTAGAAAGAAGAATCTTGATACTTCTAGCATATGCCTTGTTGGACTTGATAAATATCATGATGTTTTTCCAAAATACACCATTTGTAGAGATTAAACTATTTGTTTAATATCTTATTGTGACATATTTTTCATTCATCTGAGGTCGGTTGACTACATATTTATATTGTTGATTAGGTGTGAATGATCCTAAGATCTCTCTGATCTCTCAATATTTATGCTAATAAAAAATAGGTATGAAACTTTTAAGGTATTATTCACATTCTGTATTCCTTTGAGCCTAGTCTTTCTTTTTTTTTTTTTGCTAGAAGAGAAGAGAGGATATGTTCTTTATCTTTTATTTAGCCAAAGATATAGGAGTTAGTAGTGTTTCTTATTCACCTGTATAAGGCACTTCGATTTATGATGGATCCCAAGTTCTTATAGAGCTGAGGACATACATTTGAACATATAAAGCGATCAATAGGAGCTTGTTTACTTCTTTTACTAATGTGAGCTCTATCCATCCATTCATAATGTGAGAAACTTTGTACTACTCAAAATTTAGGGTCAAACTTAAGTAAGCAAAATTCCTCAAAATAAATCAAAAATAAGTACTATGAGAAGGTAATAAGTGACAAGAGAGTGAGAAAGTTGTCTCTTATTACACAGATACTCCTATAGTGTTTCTCTATGATATGAGATAACACACATTAATTCTTCTTTTTTTCTGAACTTTCTTGCCATTAATAAGAAAGATGTTTATTGACTTTTATAGTTATTAGAGGTCTTGTTTTTGTTTGAAGAGAATAGTAAGCAAAAGGAGAGAAGATAGTTAATGAATCTTGAAGTTTCTTCAAGTTGGTTTAAGGAAAGTGATAAAACTTTATTAACCTAGAAATATGAAAACTTCTTGCGAATGTCTTTTTTGTATGTGGTCAGAAGATCAGTGAAAAGAGTTGTTAAGGTAAATTTGATTTACCTTTTCAAGATATTCTTAATAGTTAAAAGTTGTTTGTTTGATCACTAGGATTGTTTTTTGTGCTCCTTTAATATAGTGAGATTGTTATTGTAGGTGTATTAGACAAAAGTTCTTTTTTCATTTGCTCATTTCAAGAGATATTATTTATTGTAATTTTTACTCACTTAATATTATTAAAATCTTAGAAATTGCTTTATTGTACTTTATTGGAATCTTAAGAATTGTTTTATTGTACTTTATTGAAAGTTGTTGGCTATTTTCCAGATTTATTTTCTTTTCTTATGACTATTTTTCCTTCATTTTTAGGGTTTTTCTTTATATTGTCTATATTTGTTTCTATGCATATATTTTTTATATTACTTTTTGTCAAAAGGTTTTTATTATAGTTGAATTATCCTATAATGATATATTGTATTCTAAATTCTTAATGAGAATTCATCTTTTCTATTTACTTTCTTTCTTTTTTTTCAAAATTATCAAAAATGAAAATTTTTTAGAAAAAAAAATTCATGTGAAAAGAGTTTTTTGTGTAAATTAATATAATATATTTGTATTATACAATATACTTTATAATATATTTTAAAAAATATTTACAAATTAATATACTGTAACTTTATATATTAGTTTATTTATTTAAAATTAAAAAAAAAATTAAAGATTAAGACCTATGGATCTATAGCACAGTGGTAGTGTTCCCAGGTCACAATTACAAGATCCAGAGTTTAATACCACACAAGGGCCATATGAGAAAAAATAATCAGGTTGCATGAGGATGGGACTTCTGACCTCCCTGTTGATCGCCAGGCTGAAAAGAATCTACCATAAGGATTGCATGAAAAAAGGCCTCTGGTCTGGTTACACGAATTATGTCCGATCTAACCCACCCTGAATTGAACAGGATACAATCTCTCTAAATTGGACAGGATACAAACCCCTGGACCCCAGTTTTAGGACTGTAGTAATCATCTGAACATAACACTAACCCCAAACTGTACCAGCAGACTCTGGAATCCCACTTTTAGAACTGCAGCAATTGTCTGAATATTTTCTACCCCAAAACTGTACCAGTAGACTCTGGAATCTAACCACCCTAACTTGGAATATCCCAATTTGGTGTTTGCTTAAATGAAGGATCTGTTGAACAGGACTTGTCGGTGATGCTGCAGATGGTGACAAAAAAGAAAGAAATTCCTTCTGAGGTTCAAGTGAAAAGTATCAGAATATTTGGGTGATTAAAATAATCCTTGAGGATTTGTTACTATTGTATAAGTTAGCATAGTAGTCCCTCATTAACAGAATTAGTTAACTATACTAACATCACCATTAATGATTATTATCAACTATCTAGCTCCTAGTCAGGCGTGCCTACCTACAGGGGGGTTTCAAGCAGGTCTGCCTAGGTCAAGCTGCAATAGGTTATCATTAATCTGCATGTAAATATATGAGATGATTGATGTAACACTTAAGATTTAATTATCAATAAAGAGCTAACATCTAATACCAGTTATGGTTTAATAAAAAAAAAATTAAATATTAAGATCTGTGGATCTATTGCATAGTGATTGTGCCTCCAGGTCACAATCACAAGGTCTAGAGTTCAATATCATCTAAGGATCATATAAGAAAAAAATAATCAGATTGCATAAGAATGGGCTTCTGGCCTTCCTGTTAATTGCTGGGTTGAAATAGATCTACTATAAGAATTGCATAAAGAAAGGTCTCTGGTCTGATTATATTATTTATATTCACACATCCCCTTGAATTGGAAAGAAAAAAAAATTCCAGAATCCCACTTTTAGGACTGCAGTAATTGTCTGATAATCTTTATCCAAAAACTGTATCAGCAGACTCCAGAATCTAACTATTCTAGCTTGAAATATTCCAATCTGGTACTTGTTGAAGGACTTATCAAACAGGATTTGTCTATGATATCACAAATAATAACAAAGAGGATTGTAATCTTTTCTGAGGTTCAAGTAAAAAGTATCAAGGTATCTGAGTGATTAATTAATCCTTGTGAATTCAATCTAGTGTATAAGTTAGTATTAGTATATATAGATCAATTGTAAGATCTACTAATTATACCAAAAATTACTATTAGACTGTTATCAATCACCAGCTCCTAGTTAAGTTTGCCCCATTTTTGAAGTGATGTACAGGCTTATTTAGAACAAGCCATAATAGGTTATTATTAATCTACATGTATATGGAAATATATAGCTTATATAAAATGATTAGTATCATATCAAAAAACCAAATGTTCAAGTTTAAGTTAATTCTTAATAAAGGCTCACATCTAATACCAGTTGTGGTTAATAAGTAAAGATTTATGAATCAATAATATAATAAGATTATAATTATAAGATTTGTAGTTTACTACTATTTAAAAATTAAAAATTCAAAAATTATTTTTTAATCAAATTTTTTAGTTATCTTATAAAAGTTATATTCAATTATATAAAATAAGATTAAATTACTATTATTTTTTTTTTAAAGCTAGCTCACCCCCAGTTGGTCTTTATTTAGCTTTTACTTAGATATTATATTATGTTATCTATTTCAGAGCTATCTAGAAATTAGACTATACTAGTATATATGTGAGATTACTATAAAAGATACCTTCTGAATCAGATCTCCAAGTGGACCTTCATAGCTTGTTGCCTTCCTTTCGAAAAACTAACCTGCCTAAGCTGAGTTAGTACCATTTTTCTTGGGTTTTCGTGAGAAAAGAAATTTAAAGGTTTTAGTTTTTTTCCAATTCAAACCAATCTCATTTGTTAGTTTCCCTGGTCAGTCTTTTTGTGTGTTCTGGTTCCATTTGTCTTTCACTCTCTTTTCTGCTTTGTTGATCCTCAGGGATCTTTTCCATTTTTCAGTTGCCTCATATCTCTGTAGTCAGATTTCCCTTACGAGGTTCTGTATTTCTTCAAAGCAGCTTAAGAGTGTATGCTTGACTTTCTTTTTCTTGAAAATTCTGATACATTCATAAACCACATTTGTAATATCCTTGGGGATTAAGCTTCTAGATATTATATTAATCCAGATGTTTATTCCATCACGTTTGAACTTCTTGATCCATTTCTGGACCCAGAGTTTGCTTCATTTCTTCCTGCTTTGGAGGTAGTTTGATAAAACCTCGAGTATGCACAGATTAAATTCAAGTTTGTTCCCTTTGCATTTGAAGATATGTGTTTGGTCCTCGGTGACTACTTCACACCTGATGCATCTACTGAATCTATATAAGTCTCTTTTTCTAATGTAAAGTTTGGCCATGGTTGATAGCTCCTGTGCCCAGAACTTCAGCTTGAAAGACCTATATTGATGATTCTCAGTATTGAATGGTCTAGTAGTTATCCTTTTATGGTGTAAGTAGTTCACCATTGCTTCTCAATCGATCTTATTATTAAGTAGCATAAGGTCTTGAATCCTCTCTAAACTGTACCAATCTGTGATCTATTCATTCCTAAAATGGTTGTAAACTGCTTCCCTAGTATTGAAGCTGTGATCCCATTCTTGTATACTAGCACTAGCTCTTTTTTGTTAAGTGGTGTGATGTAAAGACATGTGGTTTGCCATTTAGATCTTGTCCACTTGGCCTCACCATCTACTTTTATGAGGATTCAGTTGCCATCTCTTTGAATCTTTTTAACTTTGATCTTGATGTCCTTTAGCTTCATGAGATTCTTGGTATATTCAGTAAGTCTTGCTATTTTGCTCTTATTTCTATTGACTTCTAGTGCTGTGGCTACTATTTGACTGTCCATGTTTAATGTTGCTTCTGTTCCACGTGGGAGAAATATGAGAGCTACTATAATTGCATTGAGCTCAGCCTTATTTGGTGATATTCTTTGTAGGATCTTGAAAGATATAATCTCAGTTTTTTTTCCTAATTCAAAATTTTCAATCTAGAAGGCAATGGTGTAAAATTTCTTATAGCTACTCATATCCATTGTGACTCTAACTCTTTGTCACTCTTTTGTGTCCTGTTGAAGTTGACTAATTCTTACTTTAGTTGTCTTGTCCCTGATTCATTCAAACCAATCCTTTGTGCAAGCATGGCTAGGGACGTGAACATCTTCAAGGTCTCATGATTTATGGCTTTTCTGATAGTCCAACCTAGTTTTGATGCTTTGCAGTAATGCTAGAAGCTCTGTTGTTTTGCTTCTGTATTGATCTGTGATACCTTGTCTATTTTTTTCTAGGATTGCGATCATGTCTTTCTTTGCTATTTAATGATATATATATTATTGGTGATTGCTTTGTTCATATCATATCTGATGCATAATGTTATGTAGGATAAATGTTGCTGCCAGGTGTAGTGTCTAGTATTCATAATGTTCATGTCCTTTTTCCTCAGTCTCCCTATGAGTATCTCTTCCTCCCCTATATTTTCTTCAGCAGCAATCCATATTAGTTTGCACTTTTTCAGGGATCTGCTGCTCTATATTTCTGCTCAGACCATATTGTGGAAGGAATTGACCCCTGGGTGAAGGTTTGTCAATCTTGTCATGAAGTCAGGATTGATTGTTTCTGTGGTTATTTTATTAATAATCTCTTCATATAAATGGGTCTATCTTCCCTGTGCATTTCAATGACTTGTGTGACAAATATGGACCCGACTTATTGTTTTGATTTTGTTGTAGTTGAGAACTGTTCAATCCATATAAGGTTGCTAGCTATGAGTTTGTTTCTATATTTGTCATACCATTTTCCTTCCATGTAGTCTTTTATTGATATCACTTATCCTTTGTCACTGACTTTTTGTACTATCTATCTCTATAGTACAGACCTTGCTTTTGTGTATGAATAAACACATTTTGTATAAAATTTTTGCCTATTGTATGGACCTTCGGGCATGCCTCCAAGATGCTTGTCTCTGTTTAGGCTGCCCAACAAAATTAAATTAATTATGTTATATTAAGATATAATTTCTAACTTTCTATTGATTAATAACTAAGATTTATAATTATACTACTAAAAAGATTATATAAAAATTTTTTTTGATTTAATTTACTATAAATATCACAATATTCTTTATCTTAACAGATATTTTTCTAGCTCAAAATATTTTGATATGATGTTTTATTTAAATAAAAATTAATCAATAATAATTGATTTGATATTACAAATAATAATAGATCTCTAAAGTATTTAATATATAAAATTTTATAGATTATGTATATCCTTTTTTGAGAGACAAAATTTTTAATTCTTTATTTTAATAGGGACAAAAGTTAGGAAATATTATAAATCAATAATTTAAATAATGAAAAACAACTGTGGAAGTTTTTTTATAATTATTAATTTAAAATTTTTAATATTTTCTAATAAGGAACATTTGACTTTTGTTCTTGTCTCCTCTTTTAGGAACCCATTTTAATTACAGTAATAATAAAAAAGATAAAATATTTTTTTTTAAATCTGAATAAATAGTATATAAAAATATTAAAAAGTATAATATATTTTATCAGATATATACATATATAAAAAATTAGTTTAATAAAATAATAAAAATGTATATACTCAATTCTAAATAGTTTAAATATATTATTAATAACTATATATTAATTATTTAACCCCTAGTTAGATCTATTCACTCAAAAATTAATAATAGATTTAGTTAGAATAAATTGTAATAGATTATTATTAATCTATATATTGTATATATATAAATATATAGTTTATATAAAATAATTGTTAATATGCTATAGAATTTAATTATCTAATTATATATTCTTTTCGTCAATTTTTTTACTATACACAAAAAAGATGTTTATAAGAAGTTTTTATATTTCTAGACTAATAAAGTCTTATTACTCTCCTTAAAACAACTTGAAGAAGTTTCAAGAGTTATCAATTACTTTCTCTTCTCTTGCTTATTATACTTTTCAAACAAACTTGATCTCTAGTAATCTTAAAGATCAAGAAAAACCTTTACTATCAATAGCAAGAAAGTTCTGAAAGGAAGAAGAATTAATATATCATCATCTCAAACTATAGAAAAATACTATAGAAGCCTGTAAATGATGAAAGACAAATTTTCCACCCTTTTGTTATTATATCTACTTCTCATAGTACTCATTCTTGATTTTTTTTTTTTGTAGGAATTTTGCCTACATCAGTTTGATCCTGAATTTCAAGTAGCACAAAGTTTCTTATATCATGATTGAACAGATAGAGCTCATATTAGTAAAAGAATATAAACAAGCACCCATTGATTATTTCATGTATCTGAATACATTTCTTTAGCTCCATAAGAATCTGGGATTTACCATAAGTCATTGTGGTTTATGTGAATAGATACAGGACATAATTTCTTCTACATCAGTACCTTGATCTAGAAAGAATCTTCAACAATATACTATATGAATTTATTAAGTGAAGTATACCAATAACAAGACTCAAGGATACATAAAAAGAAAATAATGCTTAAAAGTGTCATACTTATCTTTTAGAAGCATCAGATTAATAGGCTGAAAGATTTATTGTTCGTATTAACCAAAAGGCAGGACCAATGTACAGTCTGAAGAAAAAAGAACTATGGTTCAACCTCTCAAGATAGTAGTATTCTGAAAAAAATAGTATAATATTTATCAAATTCAATAAAGTGTGAGTTGGATATGTTAAAACTCTTTTTTTAGGATAGAACTATCACAATAATAAAAAGGACAGGTTATTGGATGATGGGCCCCTCCCCTCTAACACTTACATAACCTAAGGAAGAAACACTGATAGCATCATTGAGCTACTTATCCTTATGTCCTAGAACCCCTCTTGCAATCTCTGACTTATTATTATCTGGAAGAACATTGATAGAGATCCCATACTAAATAGGGTAAGGTGGAAATCAAAAGAAAAAATCAGAGCTGGGAGACAAGAAACCATAACATGGTTGTACTGAAAGCAGCTGAAGAAGAAGCATTATGACCTGGACTAATGAAGCCCTTGAAGAGTAACTAGCTAATGGTACAAAAGTGGTAATAGTAGTATAGTTTTCAAATCACTCTATATCAAGATTAACTTTTTTTTTTACCAGTGCTTTCTTTATTATATGCAAAGTCTTTTCCTCTATTTAATTTTATATAGTTTTGTTTGTAGTTATAACTTAGTCTAAAAGATAGAATTATAGTAGTTGGATAGATAATTAATCATTAGATTTAAATCTGAGGAACATACTAATATGAATACAAACATCATAGATTCTTTCTTATTTTTTTTTGTGTTAGTAGATCTCTTTACTAGCTCCTTTGTTCAAAAAAAAGGATGGCACTACCATAAAGTAGATTTGTTTTTATTAAAGTTTTACTTGAGAAACAGAAGTAGTTTATCTACATTATATATATAATATCTACTAAATTCAATAAAACATGACTGTACTAGTATTAAAAAAAAATTTTTTTTAATTATTCAGATGTGATTAAAAAAAATAAAAAAAAATAAAAGTTGTTTTTTAAATATAATTTAAGAAATAATATTTTATTTATTTGTTAATTTAAATTAATATTTAATTAATAAAATTATTGTTATAGATAATTATTATAAATTATTCATATTTTATTTTTAACTTAAATTTTAATTACTTTATTGTATAATAATATTTTAATAAATTTATAATATTTTTTTTATCTTTTTTTTTATAAAATTTTCTGAATCTTAATTTCTTAGTAATCTTGAACTTTTTATATATTTATTTTATATTTGAATTTTTAAATATTTTTTTTTATTTTAATAATATTTGGCTTTTTTTAGTTATTATTTTACTAAAATAATTATTTTAAATTTTATTTTTAAAACCTATATACAGTATATTTTCTAATAAAGTTTTATGATTATGCTTCATATAAATATTGATATAATTTTATAGTTAATACTTTTTGAGATAATTCTTCAAGTATTGATTTTATTCTTGTCCATTTATTTATATATTATATTTTAAAGATTTCTATTCAATTGTTAAATTTCATTAATTCAATTTCTTATTTAATTATAAATAGCTAGCTGATCTTTTATTTCAATTTTTTTTTATTAATGTATAGATCAATCTTATTTTGTGATTCTTTCTAGATATCTTTTCGTATTTTAATTATAACTGGGTATTTAAAGAAATATCCAAATGTTTTTTTATATTAAACAAGTAGTAGTTAAATAAATATCCAATTTTTTTTCTTCAAATATCGATAATATTAGAAGTTTATTGTGGTTTAAATTTATTAAAAGACCTTTATTTTATTAATTTTGAAAATATAAAAACCATATTATATATGTTAAATTGCTTCAGAAAATATTATTTTTTTTAGAAAAAAAAATTTTTTTTCAAACCATTCATGTGATTAAAGACCAGATCTAAATCGGTCTTGGGCTGAGCCGAACTAGGTAGTTTTAAGTCATACTTCATTCCGCAAAATACGTAAAATGACCACCAAATTCTTTGAACAACTTTCTCGAAATTATATTGAGCTTCTTAACG
>CAJVPT010000209.1:0-36494 GCA_910592055.1 Acaulospora colombiana
TGTGGTTTTCGATGAGGGTGGCCTTCCCTTTCGACAATTTGTTGATGTTATAGTTCGGCCTGCTATTCGCGTATTGGAGTCTTTTATTCCTCTCCATGTTGTGTTCTCTTCTTCGTTGTTATTGCGACTTCTTTCCAAGAATTGCCTAAAAAGGGAATTTTTGAAAAAAGATGGATTGTTCGTGAAAAGAGTTCAATTTTTGGAGATAAGGAGTAATCTATTCTCTAGGAATTGAATCATGAAATAAGATTTGATTTTCTTGATATGTTCTTTGAAGAATAGATTATTTCGATCAAGCAAGTCTTTGGTAATGCCCAGTATTTGTTCGATGACTGAAAAGTCAGTGGGAATTGGAGGATGGTCAGACTGTTTAAGTGATGGATCAATCCATTCTGAATTTAAAGAAAGAAAATAAGAATAGTATGAAGAAAGTTGTTGAAGTAACGTATTAACTTGGTCTTAATTTGTGATAGGGAGTGAGATACCAGTGTTCTTACTGTGCCAGTGTGGTGATGGAAGTGTGAGTTTTTGAATAAGATAATAATTTGGTAGAAATTGAATTGTGTAGTTATGTTGTCTAAGGTTATTGATTGCATGCCGAATTTGTGTTGAGTCATTTGGAACAGGAAACATGATAGCTAACATTTCAGGGAGCTGTTGATATGAGTCTGGAAGTGAAGATTTTGGTGGAGGAAGGTCGAAGTATGAATCTGGAAGTTTTGGAGGAACATAGTATAATTCCTTGAGTGGCTTAATAAGGTCTTTGAGAATTCAGAGTTTGGATCTTTCTCTGATATGAAATTCTGCTTATAGTTCTTCTGAAAGATTGTTTGGGTCTTCAGGTAGGTTAGGACGTTGTTTAAAGTAATTGTTGGATAGGAGATAAAAGTTATAAAAACTCCTTAGAGCTTTGGCTGTAACACCTATAAGGCTGGGACTGTTTAGGGGCAAAGAATGGTGAAGTTTCATTTTGATTCTTGAAGGTATATCAGAGGGGTTTATAGGAAGAGTAGGAAGTTTATTTTTGATTTGTTCTTCAGTCTGAGTTATGATTTCCTTATAATCAGGACCTGTGAGTCTATAGCTCAGTGGTAGTGCTCCCAGGTCACAATCACAAGGTCCAGAGTTCAATACCACCTGAGGGCCAAGTAAAAAAATACTACACACAATGAAATGATTCCATTGGATAATAGGTTAATACTTGTTATTGGATGCAGTCCTGGCTATCTTACCGATACCCGAAATGGAAGGATCCGCTGTAACACAGCATCACCTATAGCTAATCTTTATCAGATCAGACCGGTCTATGGGCGTTGTGAACAATCAGTATCTTATCATTACAATGATAAGGTGTAGGAGGATGGGGCTGATCTCATGGTTAACTAGGACAGAAACTGAATTGACGAAGACACTCCATCGATCTTACCAACCAATAAGGAAGTTGTCAAGTTAAGAAGGTTGAAGTCCTGAAGAAAGTAAACATTGTACTGGTGGGATACTTAAAAGCATGGTCAAACTTGCCTGTGACGAATCATCGGGAGACCTTGGTGGGAGAAGAAATCTGTGAACCATACTGAAATCCCAAAACTGGGGACAGATTAGAGTATACGCAATGGTCTGATAACTAGATTACTCTATAAAATTGTTCTAGGAAAAATTAAGAGAGCGTCGTATGGTTTTCCTTAATAGGGCTAGTTAGTATTTATAGTATGCAATACATTTACCATGTATAAATCATTATATGTACAACATTATTTCATAGTAAATAAAAACCACGTAAAGTTGGGTAGATGAGTAGTTGTTAGGCGTCCCTTCATTCCTTCCTCTACTTCATTTTCTTGTAAATATTTTCAATCTTTCCCCTCCATTTTAATTTTATTTTTAACACTGACTAGTCGCAAGATTAGTACAAGAGACCTCCAACATCAGATAGTGTTGGGACTCTTGTGCGAGTTCTGGCATATTAGGTCCCGCAGTGGGTGGCAACAAGCTGATCGGTGAGTGCATTAGTGTACTCTAGATAGCATTGATTCCTGAATATGGGGATGGATGAGCAATCACAGCTTGTGTATCTCATATGTCCTCCACTTCATTTTTAAAAGAGAAGTATTTACACTAGGTGGTCATGTATTTTTCTTATCCTGATTGGATTAGACATAGATCAAGTCATAAAAATCGATAGCTCCCTGTTCTATTTCTCTCTAGTGATCTGTAAATCCTTAGACAGTATGGGAAAGTATTCATTCTGATTGTTACTAAATATGATCTTTTATTAATAAAGTACTGGAGAAGGTGTGGGATAAGTCAGTTTTAATAATAATAATGATTTCCTTATAATCAATTTTTCTAAGGTAGGATTGATAAAGAAGTTGATGTCAAATTCAAGTAACTCAGCTGCTTGCTGGTAATGGAGAAGAACAAGATTGTTTGACCTGAGGAATGTAACCAAAATAGATCTATTAATGATAACTCAGATCTTTTTCTTTATGGTCCGATTAATATAGTCGATATTATGTTTATTCATATAGTTGTTATGAACTCTTTTTTCACAGCTTCATATTCCTTTTGATAGTTTCCTTTGATCTCATCCAATTGAGTAAAAGAGCAGAAGAATGATCTGTCTCTATATGCTAATTTGGTAAGGATCGCAGATAAAGATTTTGATGGAGAAATTGTTAGGAGATCTCTGATTTTGATATACAATTCTACTAAAGTTTTAGGATCTCTAGGTGTGCTAGTAATTAAATCAACTGTCTTGGATATTGTTTGATTATGATTAGGAGGGTCTAAGGTTCTAATATCATGTTTGTTAATAGAGTTTTCTGTTTCATCTGCCCATGACTGAAGATTGGGATTGTGTTGCGGCTGATCAATTTTCATATTTGAGTTAATATCAGATAACAAAAGGGATTGATCTTGATTGGTGCTTTTATTTGAGCTATTTTTGGAATTATTGCCTGTTATGGAGTCAGTATGAGGATGATCAGGCTCAAGATACGTTGAGCGACATCAGGAGTGTTGCAGACCTCCTTATTTGGTTGATCTGTGTCCATGGAGTGATCTTCTTGTGTGACAGAAGTATTAGGAGGGGGTATAGAAATTTCCCTTTTTTTGAGAGAAAAAGTGTTGGAGGATTCATCATTGGAAATATAAATTTGATTCCAAGGACAATGGAGTTTATAATTCATAGTTTCTTTGACAACTTTTCTAACAGCAATTTCTCAGTCATTTTTGAATAAATTGAAATTTGTTTGATGTTCCATAAATTGGTTTAAGATAGGAGTTACGAAGTTTGTAAGGATTTCTGCAGTTACTTTTAAGCCAGGAGTGAAGAATTTGGAAGGACGTTTTGCTTCAAAAAGAACTTGGATGATTGCTAGTGTTTGATTTGAATCGTTGTTGTCAAGTTTGTATGTAGGAATTAACCATGAAGATGGACAATGTTTCAAGGAAGAAACTTGAGTGGAGGCTGCTGGTTTAGTTGCATAGACTAGAGAGGTTTTATTTTGTTTGTAAATAATAGAAACATTTGGTGTTTTGTTATAAATGAGGACTACATCTAGGATGAAGTATTCTTCTATGATATCAAGAGTCCTAGGGGGACTCCCTCCAGGTTCTTTTTGTTTAGTTTTTGGTGGAATTTTTGATAACTTTGTTTTCAAAATTTGTGGTCAATGATTTACAGGAAAGAGTTTTATATATAGCTTTATGTTATAAGTTGTGATATTTGAATGTGTCAATAAAGCTGAGTTCTTCTAATGAGTTGAAGAATTGATTTTCTATTTTTGTGTAAATTTTATGGATTGTGCTGAGTTTATCTAGACAAGAGTTTGAGTATATGTTAAAGTTCCTAGTGATGGCCATATACCAGTCATTGTTGATGTATTATTTGACTAGATTTATAATTTGCTTCTGAATAGTGTTTCTCTCTTTACTTGATTTTACTGCTGAATAAACTTCTATGATTCTGCAATATCTTTTTCTGGAGAATACTAGATTGATGCAAATAATGTGACCTTCAATTATTTATTTACTAATGACATAACCTGCTAGCTTCTGTTTGATTGTTATACCCATTTCAGATCTGATTGGGTTAGCACATGTCTACCATATGATGTATTCTTTTGTTTTTCAGTTGTATGATTTTTCAAGTCTATTTGTTTCTATAAATATTATAATATTCCATTGGTTTTGTTTCCATATTTCCATCCAAGTTTCTCTTTTGTGTAGTTCATTTAAGCCTCAAATATTAAGTATAGTGATGATTTAGAAATATTTGTATTTGTTTATGTCTATTTCAATATTATTGTTTTGGTTTAGTTGCTTTGAAATTTTTGGTGGTTATTTTTATATATGGTGATTGGAATATAAAATGAATTTTATGTTTAAGAAGGAAGAGTTATAGAGAAGGGTACTTGTGTTTTTCTGTTGTATCTTTAGGTATGGATAATAAGGAGTTGTTGTGTCTATTATTGATTATTTGAGATAGTGGAGATTGTTTGTTATCCTTGATTGAACGTGATATTGTTATTGTGATATATACCAAGGTTTTGCATGCTAGTTGAATTCTTGATACATCTAATATATATTGTTTTGAATAGATTGTTGCTGGTATTATACTTGCTTGATTGAAGTAATAGCCTGTTTTTGTGTTTCTAGGAGAGAAAAATTTCCTTTATCTCAGTTTTATTCAGATTATTCCATTTGGTATTCACTGAGGTTTGCTTTATTATAGTTATTATTACAAGGTTAATTGTTAAGGTAAGTTTCAAAAGTTTCAATATGATCATTCATATCTGCTAATTGCTTTCTATATTGTTAATTTTCTTTGGTATTTTTTGTAGAATATTGTAGATGTTATTATTGTTTAGGATCTTTCTAGTGTTAAACTTCTCAGGTTATATAGTTTGTTTGATTATTTCTACATATAAGAGTTTTTTATATTGTTTTTCTATTATGGCCATTTTACTTTTGTTTTGTATTGCTAGAACTATGATATTATTAGTTTTAACTGATTTGAATTTTTTGTAAAGTTTGTCAAATTTGTGAACAATATTTTTGTTGAGTTCAACTTTCTTTTTTTGTTGTTAGTAGGTGTGATAATTAATTGCTAGATATTCAGATTATTGGTAGATTGCACAGGTTTTGACTTGCATAGTAATCCATTTGAGTTTAATATCTTGTAGAGTAAAATTTGAGTTAATAATTGGTTCCAGTTGTGTTTCCTTGACAAAAAAGATTATTGTGAAGCATTTTCTTCTGTAATTGTTATTTCTGAGAATATAGCAGAATTTGCTTTTGACTAATGAGACTAGTTCCCTGAGATCATATATTATTGTGCCTAATAGTAGGTTATATAACCTTAGTGTATTGTCCTGACAGTTTCTTATTTGTTCTAGTATCCATTCAACATTAAAAATCCTTAATGAATTGGTATCAATAAATGTGGACCAGTTGGATAGAGCTTATTGTTTTACTTAATTGGAGCTAAATCAAATGGTTACATTTTAATAATTATTTACTGAATTTCATTGTATTTGATAAAATTATTATAGATACTGTATCTTGGGTTCTAATTTGAAGTAGAATATTCTATACTACAATATCATTGGTGCAGTGATTGTTTGTAAATTGGACATTTATAGTAAATTTCTTTTCTGAAATAATATTAATGATTTGATTGCATGCTTTTATTGCTAAATTGTTATTGCCTCAAAGTATGTGATTTCTTTGTTTTCTCTTCTTGTATTATTCATACACTAATTAGCCCCTCTAAAACTTTTAGTTCAGTTTTAATGAGGACTATTTTTTCTTGTTTATTGCTTTCAGGTAAATCAAAAAGTTTGATGGTAGTTAGTCATCTTCTATTACTGGTCAAATCTCCAGAAGAGAAGAATCTGTATAAGAGGGCTGGGAAGATATTGACTGTTGTCTTTTGCTAGTATATATTTGTCAACCTTGGGCCAGTTTTGATTATAGCTGAAGTATAAATATTTTATCCCTATTATTGATATTAAATTCTATGTCTGATACTACTATGACATTCCAGTTTCCAGATTGTAGCGTGGTTTCAGCATGAGTAGCAGGATTGTTTTTTTGCTATTCTTACAAGTTGTTTATGATTTCTCCATATCATTGCTAGTGGTTACAATTGTGAATATAATAGAAGAGAAGTTTGTGTTCATAATAGAGGGTGGTTATTTACATATGTGTGTCTTTTATACATTATTGATTTCTTTTTCATATATGGATCAGAGTTTTAATAAAACAGTCATTTTTACAATTTGTGTGATCTTCCTGTTATTTTTGCTGATAAGGTTTTATTTAAATATATTTTGATAAAGTTTATATTAAGAGTTGCCTTGAAAGTATATGCATAGAGTTTTTCATAATGTTTTTGTCTTGTTATACCATATAATTGATAGAAAGAAATTGGAGTAAAAAAATATATCAACAATATATTCAGTTATACATTATTATTTGTTGGTTCAATATTATCTATCTATTGCTATTGGATATATTATATTTCAATTATCAGGTATGTTATTAAATATGTATATATAATTACTATCAATTAATATTATTTAATTACTATCATATATACTATATACTGTATATACTATTTAATTTTTTTTTAAAAACCCATATTAGGCCAGCTCTGTATAATTATTAATCAATATAAAATCTGATAAAGATACATAGGGCAATTGCATCATGGCTAAACTAAAAACTTGTACTGATACACTTATCAATGACTTTCAATTCTCAAATGAGCTTCAGCTTCTAAGTGCAACCTTGGAAACAATATTTCACTCTGAAATAAGTTTTGGGTAAAGACTCTCCTAACTTGCCCATTATTGCCAGCAGGTTATTACTGCTTATTATCCTCCAAGAAACTGATTTTGAGAAATTACAAAAGGGAAAGGGAAAAAGAAAAGGAAAGAAAATATCTAAAAATACACAATTGTGCTATATGAAAATAAAAAAAATAAAAAGAAAAAATAAAAGTGCTCCATGTCCTCTAAAGGACCTCTGCTAGAAACCTCTTCTTATTAAGAATTGACCCTTCTAGAATATCCTTCTACTTTCTGACTGTTTGAGAAACTTATTTATTTGTGCTCTTGATTATTTTCTTGTGACTATTTAAGGTACTTATCACCTACTCAGATCTAGTGTCTTGCTCAATGCTTTTTTTCTTTTGATCTTGATTTTGTATTCACCCATGCAAATATGAATGGCTAATGGTGGACCTCAGGTTCTTATGTGACTTTTCAGTCTTGTTGTGTAACTCTCAATATCTTTTAGCAGCTATGCCTAGTTAAAGGAATTTTACTGATATATATCTTCCATTACCCAAAAAGTCAGATTTCCCAACAATCTTTTTGCCTTGCAATTGTGGGGGGTCTTGGATAGTATAGAGATCCTCGTCAATTATAATATCATTATATAACATCTGGGAAAATGCATTCTCAATCCTAGAGAAGGGCAATGTTTTATATTCCTCTGCTTTTCGGTCTTATAGCCTGACCGGGATAAGGAAATAATCTTCTTCATGTACTTTGCCTAACTGGGATGATAAGAAGTTAAAGGCCTCAGCTTGAACAAATAATCACATTTTCATCACCTAAAGAATTTAGTGCCCATTCTAATGGCCTCATAATTTCTTTGCTTTAGTTACTTGATTTGAAGGAATAGAGAAGTTTGTATTCTTGATTTCTCTTTCAATTATTAATAACGTCATTGAAACATGTAAGGTAACCAATAGAAGCTTGTTTACATTCAGCTACTAATGTGTTTAGTATTAACCAATCAGATGCCAGGTGACATTGCACTACCAAAAATTCAGGGTCAAACTGAGGTAGGCAAAATTCTTCAAGAAAACCATAAAACCAGTAAGCACTTTAAGAGGGTATAAGATAGTATATAAGAAAGCGAAAAATAAGCCTTTTCCTGTTAACAAAATCTCTATTTCTTGTCGCTTCTAGCTTTGTGAGGTGACACTCCACTTGTCAGTTCTTTTATTTCCTAAAACCTTCTTGCCTTTAATAGAGGAAGTGCATACTTGAGTCTTTTTAGGTCACTAGAGGCCTAAGTTTTTATTCAAAGGAGTTTATAAACAAGTAAAGGGAGTAGAAGAGATACATAAAGATAAGCTTCAAGTTGTTTAATAAAAATATAAAGACTTTATTAGCAAGGAAGTATAAAACTTTTTGCAAATATCTTTTTTGTATGTGGTCAGAGGATTAGTAGAAAGAGTTATATATATACTATTTAATTATTATTAAATATATTATATTAGAATATACTAATTTTAATTACTAGAGATCCTTTGATCACATATAAAAAAGATGTTCACAAGAAGTTTTTATACTTTCTTGCTAATAAAATCTTAATAATTTCCTTAAAATAACTTGAAGTATAACTTCAAGAGTCACTTCTATCCTTTCCCTATTGTTTACAAACCTCTGCACTCAAAAACTTGACTCCTAGTGATCAAGAAAAGTCAAGCAATACTTTTAATACCAATAGCAAGAAAGTTCCCAAAGGAGAAGAACTGACTGTGAAGTACCTAAAGACCTATTTAACCTTTGAAATGAGAGATATATAGAGATTTTTGATGACAGAAGGACTTATTATTCCCTTCCAGTCATTTGTGGATCTCTTAGAGCTATTATTTTCATGGTTTTTTGAGGAATTTTGCCTACCTCAGTTTAACCCTGAATTTTTGATAGCACAAATCCTTACCAAAGGTAATTGGCTGACACAAAACATGTCAGTTTTTGGAATATAAACAAGCTTCTATTGGGCACACTCACATGTCTTGATACATCATTGGTGATATAGGAAAGAAAGTTCTAGAAAAAGTGTTCCCTCCAATTGTGTATGTTCAACCTTCAGAAAACAATTATGATACTGAAAGACGTGTGATAAGTATGAAAAGAAGATTCAACTTCCATCTCTCATTAAGTTCCTCAGGTGGTAAAAAGGCTTTCTTGGACAAAAGCTAGGGTCTCCAAGCTTCTATCCTGGTCAGACAAAGTTCTTGAAAAGATTTCTTTATCTTGGTCAGGCAAACTCTTTTATAATATAGTGCTGGCCTTACTAGTGATAGGTGAATCCATACATTGGAAGAAGGATAAGTTTCTCAAATATACTTCTTGAAGTCACTTTTAGGAATGGTTAAGTTCCTCAAATGTCATGAAGCTTAGAGAATATTCTAATCAGGCAAACCCCTTTCAAGAAAAAACTGTGAAATGAGCAAGAACCTTTTAGAGGGCTTTAATTTGCATTCTCCTTCTTTTTTTTCCCAGTGACAACTTTAACAATTTATTATTTTTTAGAATAATCTATAGTGACAAACTGTTGGTAATAATTCTGATTGACTTAGAGGCACTATTGCTAAGCTATTAGGAGAGTGAAATATTATTCCCTAAATCTGACTTAGAGTGCCTAGTTTAGACTTAGTTTTGTTTAGTCCAAACTAGCTTAGTGGTCTCCTCATATTTTTTAAGTAGTGTAGTCCTTTAACTAATAATATACAATAACAAGTTAATCACTTTATGAAAGTCTGTAAAATATTTAGGTATTTCTCAATATTCCAATAAAGACACACCATTGTGGAATTATAGCGGGTTAAAAAAAAAAAAACTAATTTTAATTACTAGAATTTTTGATATTAAAAATATATTTGAAAATATATTATTAAATAAATAGGTTTTTTCTATAATTATTATAAAATATTATTTAACTTACTTACCTTAAAAACATATTGATATATATATCCAAAGATATATTGTTAAATAAGTAGACTTTTTTATTTTTCTTATATAATATTACTGAAGTTACCTATCATGATCTTATATTCAAAATATATCATCAAATATATCTAAAAGTATAATACTTAAATAAATAGGTATCTTCTATTTTTATTAGAATATATTACTGAAGTTGTCTACTCTAAAATATATTTTTTGTTATTAATTACTATAATTGTGTTTGACTTAGTATCTCAAACTTTTTCTTATAATATTCTAATCTTGTTTAAAATTTTCTTATATGAATATTACAATAGTTATATAAAGAAAATGTTAACTTATTATACTCTTTATAAGATATATGTATAGGAACATTTCAATGAACTTTATATTCTTCATATTAATAACATTCTTGATTATAAACTTCTTCAACTTCAAGAATATAGGAACAATTATAAATATTATATCTATATATTAGTTAATAAAGATATTTGATAATTATACTTTGGAATTAATTTTCATTTAAAAAATTTTTTTTGAGTTTAATGCATCAAAAGTTCTAATACAGAATAAAAAAACTAAATATAGAAAATTAGTAAATAAAACATATATCTCAAATAGTATATAGATGAAAAAACCTTAGTTGAAATTTCAACTCACAATAATATTATTTTGAAATGTGATAATAAATTAATTTTTATTTAAGAACTGGTTCATTTCATATCTTCTTCAGTATATTATTAAGAAAAAATCATATTTAGGAACAATCCAAATTATATTTTTTTATACTATCTGAGGATTTACAGATCATTAAAGAGAAATAGAATAAAGAACCATCTTTTTTTATTACTTGATCTATGTCTAACCTGACCAGAATAAGAAAAATATATAACTGCCTAATATAAATACTTCTCTTTTGAAAACAAAGCTGGGAATAAATAAAATACACAGATAATACATTGCTGATCCATTCCCATAATCAGGAATTGTTATTATTTAGAGTATATTAATGTACCCATTAATTAACTTATTGCTACTCACTGATGAGGCCTAATATATCAGGACTTGCTCAAGATTCTCAACACTTTTTAGTATTGGAAGTCTTTTATACTAGTTTTGTGATTAGTCAGTATTAAAAAAAAAATTAAAACAAAAGGAGAAAGTTGAAAATATTTATAAAAAAAAAATTAAGAGAAGGAATAAAGAGATACCTAATAACAGCTCTTCCACTCAACTTTGCCTTTGAAAATACTTATTTCATAGACTTAATACTTTTGGAATTAATGAGAGAAAGAAGATCACAGTCTATATGATGTTTATCTATCTGCACAACTAGCCAGTAATTTATGATGGATTTAAGGTTCTTATGAAGCTTAGGAAATATATTTACATTCTATATCACATGTATCCTTGTTTACATTTTTGCTAACTGTAGAGCAACCAATTCCAGACTTCAGCCAATTAATCTATTCAGAATTTGATATAACAGAAAATTTAGGATCAAGTTAGAGTAGGCAAAATTTTTTAAAAAAATCAAAAAAACTATTATATACAAAGAGAAGCCATTTCACCTATAGTATTAATATCAGTTTAGCCAACTGGTATGGAGTTATTGGTCTAAACTTCTTTTTGGACTCTGGAATCTCTATAGAAAAAAGACAAAGAGTACTTTTTTGTTTGGTTTCTTCTTTCTAGAAAAGCTTTTTTGCCATTAACTTCTTAGGTAGAAGATTTATAAAGAGAAAAGGTAAACAATAAGAATAAAATATAATAATTACTAAATGAAGCAAATGTTTTTAGAAAAAGTTTTGAAGTTTTATTATTCTCAAAACATAAAGTTTTGAGAAATGCTTCTTTGAAAGTAGTAATCAAGAATCTATAAAAAATAGTTGTTTTTTTTAATGGTAATAATGGATTAATAACTTTACTTCAACAAAGTTTATTTAATAAATAGTCTATATATTTTAAGCTTGATAATATAAGTAATACTATAAAATATAAAAATGGGATATCTATATATATTCTATATATTTATAATAAATTAATCAATGGACAAAAGACTAAGGTAGATATTATAGATATCAAATATTTCTTCGATATTATTGTACCAGATGAGAAATTATTAGCTATATTTAAAAGTAGTTTAGTTAAAATTATATTTAGAACTCTCAAAGAAATATTAAAATTTGAATATAATATTATTAATATTTTTCAGTTTATGGTTTTTATATGAAAATAAAACTATACATCTATATAATAATATAAAATAAATATAATCAATATAATACATTGAAAGTAGTTTTTGAATCTAGTATAGAAACTATTTTTTTTTTTTTTTAAATAGTGACACAGCCTTGTTTTATTAAAGTTTTAAGTCATGGCAAATAAATGTATATACAAGAAATGGTTATAATAAAATACTTCTAGAATTGTTTGTGAGTAGTTAAAATTTTACGCTACTACTATCACTTTGATTCCATAAGCTGGTTACTCTTCGAGGGCTTCATTAGTCGAAGGCATACTGCCTGTTCCTCAGCTTCTTTCAGTATCTTTATGTTATGAAATTCTAGTTACTCCAATTCACAGAATGACTTGTTATCAGGAAGAATTACTCAGATCAATCTAATTCACACACCAAAAGAGAAGATTTGTCAATCCTCTTAGATTCCTTCTAACTAATATGCTCAAGTAAGACACGTCATCCCAAAAAAAAAAAATTTGACCCACTTATGTCTCGCCTGCCATACAACCCAACTTTGCCGTAGGGACTTTGTTTTTGAATCTTTACTTATTTGATGGAGTTGAAGAAGAAATCTATTCAGTGGCTAGGAGTTGGTAACTACAACCATAAAACCCAATTGTAATATCTTGTGACCTTTATCATAGTTGGATGGACTCTTTCTTGAAGGAACCAATGATGTAAATAGAGAGGTGTCCTATATCCACCTGCACCAGCACAATGACTTATGGTGAACCTCAGGTTCTTATAGAGCTGAGAAAATGCATTTAGGTATGTGGAGTGACCAATAGGAGCTTGTTTACATTCTTTTACTAATGTGAGCTCTATCTGTCCAATCATAGTGTGAGAAATTTTGTGTTACTCAAAATTCAGGGTCAAACTGAGGTAGGCAAAATCCTTCAGAAAAAATCAAGAACAAGCACTATGAGAAGTAGGCATAATGATAAGAGAGTGGAAAAGTTGTCTTTTATTATTTACAGGCTTCTGTGGTATTTCTCTATGGTGTGAGATGATGGCACATTAGTTCTTCTTCCTTTTGGAACTTTCTTATTGTTGGTAAAAAAGATTTTTCTTGACCTTTAAGGTTACTAGAGGTCAAGTTTTTGTTTGAAGAGAATAGTAAACAAGAGAGAAGGAGTAGTTGATAACTCTTGAAGTTTCTTCAAGTTGGTTTAAGGAAAGTAATAAGACTTTATTAATATAGAAGTATAAAAACTTCTTGTTAACATCTTTTTATGTGTGGTCAGAGGATCAACAGAAAGAGTGATGAGTATAGAAACTATATTTTATAATCTAAATTATAGATATTATTATTAAAAAATAGTCTGTAAAAAAGATTACCTCTTTCTAGTTAAATAATATTATATGATTATATACAGTATATAATAAAAACCTATTTCAAGTATATTAAATTAATAAAAAATCAACTTTTTTTGCTAATCCTTTGACTATATATAAAAAATATATTTGTAAGAAATTTCTTTACTTTATTGTTAATAAAGTTTTAATGCATTCCTTAAACCAACTTGAAGTTTATTCTTAGGAGTTACCTCTATTCTTTTTTACTTGATGAAAATCCTCTTCAATCAAAAACTAAATTTCTTGTAATCTATAACATCTTTTGTATCAAATGCAAGAAAGGCCAGAATTGATATATAGTTGTCTCATACTATAGAGAAATATTATAGAGTGGTTCTAATGGAAAAGATAATATATCCATTCTCTTATTATTTATTGTACTCTAATAATGCTATTTTAGATTTTTTCTAAGGAATTTTGCCTATCTCAGTTTGATCCTAAATTTTAAGTAGCACAAAGTTTCTTGCACAATGATTAGACAGAAATTTTCATATCAATAAAAGATATAAACAAGCTTCTGTTAATCATTTCACATATTTTAATACATTTTCTTAGATCTATAAAAACTTAAAATTTATTATAAAATATTTCTGCTATAGTATAAATAGATAAGAACACTGTCAACTTCTACTTCTTTGGTAAAGCAAAAGAGAAAGAATATATCCCTTTTTCTTCTCTATCAAAAAAAAAAAGTGAAAACAAGGCTCAAAGAAATATAAAACAAGAATGATACCTTAAAAATATCATGTCTATTCTTTATTAATATGAATATTGGAAGATTAAGGAGATTAAGATCATTTACACCTAATCAATAATATCAATATCAGTTGAATGACCCAAGTGATTGAAAAATATACTATACTGGAATATTAGACAATTGTTTAATTTTTACAGTTAGTAGTACTTTGAAAAATATATAGTATTTATAAAGTTCAACAAGATGCATGCTAAAAGTATCGAAATTTTTCTTTCTAAGCTGGAGATATTGCAATAGTAAAAAAGGACAGATTTTTAGACAATGGATCTTCAATTTTCCCCATATCTATTTATTCTTTCCTATGTCTTAGAGCTCTCCAAAACTCCCAACTTATATAATTTAGAAAAATATCAATAAAAAATCCAATATTGGATAGGATATAGAAGAAAAAGATAAAGAATTGACAAATAAGAATCACAATATAAAGGTATTAAAAGTAGCAAAGGAACAGATACTGTATTTTAAACTTATGAAGCTCTCAAAGAGTAATCAGCCTATTATATCAAAATAATAGTAGTAATATATTTTCAAGTTATTTATAATCAAACCATTTTTCCACTTCCTTTTGGTATCTTTTTTATAATTCAAAATCTTCACACTTGTTTAAATTTATGTAGTTTTGTTTTCATTTTTCTTTTCTAAATAGAGTAAATAGAAGAAAAGTGTATTAAATATAATAGTAAAACAGATCATATGATCTGTAATGAATATAAACTTGAATACAATTTTCTTAATCCTTTTTTCATAAGGAAACAAAATTTATTTTAGCACTAGTGATCTTTACACTAGTTTTCCTAATATTTTTAGAATAGCAATAGTCACAAGATGAACTCTTATTTTATTGTTTACTTTAGTTGAGAAGTAGATCAAATATAAATATTCTTTAATATTGTTTACTTCAATTAAATCAATAATGTATAGCTTTGTTGCATTAAAAAAAAATTCAAGTATCTGTAAATAATTATAAATCAATTGATAAAAATGAGTATAAAAACCCATGGATTGCTCTAGCTTTATTCTGAGATAAAACACTTGTTATTATATAGGATATAAAAATATATAGTAGCTATAAAATGGATGATTTATCTATAGTAAAAAAAAAAGGATCGGATTTCTATAATTTGTATAACTATTTATTGGAAAGATAATTCCAATTAATTAATATAAATATATTTAGTTACTGTGGAAATAAAACCAAATTCTAGGTGGATTACAGTGATATATAAAAATTAAATCAATTTACTTAAAGTATTTATATTATATTAAAAATATTTAGCTTTAGATACAATATATATTTGATTATATAAAAAGCTAAGAATTTAGGAATTCTTGAATAAATATTTAATTATATGTTACTGGAGTTATTGAATATTGAAAAATTATAAAATAAAAATATCAATATAATATAATAAAAATAAACAATATAAACTTTTATTTGAAACATCTTAAAACTCCTAAATATATAACTAATAATATCCACATCTTTTTAAGAAATATATTTAAAGCTAAGAAAAGTAGTTTTGGATTTTATTTGAAAAAGTATAAACTTGATAATAAAAATATCTATCTATTTACTGTATAAATAAATATTATAAAAAAGTATTAAAAGAAATAAGTAACATATTAAATAAGCAAATATATAAAGTGATAAAATATTGTATTAATAATATTTTTAGCTATCAATGATTAATAATTAAGTATAATATAATCAATAAATATAGAAAAAAGGTTTCTATATTATTTCTGTCTTTATTTGATATATATTATTTTACCAATAGAATCTACTGTATAGATCAATAGTGCAGTGGATATGCTCCCAGATCACTATCCATAAGTTATCAATTCAATAATACTTTAGAATAGTTTTTATAATATATAGATTATATTGTATAAAATACATGCTTATCAAGTCACATGCATACTTGTATACAAATAACCTATAGAAAATTTACTATCTGATACAGTACAACTCAGATCACATAGCCTTGGTCAGTTTTATTGTCAAGAAAAACTTTGAATTCTACTATTCAGAATATGTGAAGACACTACAAACAAGCTAAAAAAAGATTTGATTAGTTCAAGCCTTTTAACAGATATGGAAAGAAAATCTACTTTTTGCTAAAACTAAACTCTATAGAAGATAAAAAAGACTTTATCATTTGTATCTGACAAAAATATAATAGGCCATAATAGAATTAATGGAAGATTATCTTGATTATAAAATCAATGGTTATCAAAGAGAACAACTATTATAAAGACTGATGATAAGTATTACTGCTATACTAAGAACCGCAGAGAATAAAAAACTTCTATAGACCAGCTTGCAAGAGTAGTCAAAAATGAGACAATGAAAGGCTATATGCTATCTAATTAATATAATATCATTGAATTGCCAGAATATCAAGAACATAACTGAAAACCTATATTATCTAATTATCAATTAGCTTGTTGAAATTGAATATGATAAGAATCAATCATGATATTCACAACTATTAAGAGATAAGCAAAATATATACTAAGAAACATATATCATGTTTCTTGAAGAAAAATAGAAGTCCAATAGTAAATTTATAGAATGCTATAGATAGTGATCACAATGGATCGAATCAGATCTGATTTAACTAGATTTGATTCAATCTGGTTTTTATAATATGAATCAGATATAGATCTAATTCATTTTAAACTAATCCGGAACCATAACAGTTTGATCCAATCTGATTCGAATCCAAATTTGATTTGATTCAAATTTGATGCAAAAACAATTTAAAACCAATTTGTTATATTTTGAATCTATTTCAAAGTAAATTCAACTATAACTGCTTTGATTTATCTAAATTAAATATGTTTGAATTAATCTGGCTTTATTTTAATAAAAAAAATTTTAACTAATATATTTTCTTTTGGAAATATTTTTTAACTTTAAATTTAAAAATTTTCTTTTATTAAATTTAAATAAATTTATTTATACAACCCATGATTGTTCGCTTGCTTCTATATTAATATACTCTCCTCTATAACTAGTACTTTCTAAAATATTTTAATTTTTTATATTGTTTTTTTCTTTATTTTTTATTATCAATGTTTTTTGTGCTTGCAAAGCATATTGATCAGTCAATAATTGATTATGTCAGTAATCTATATAATATGCTTCTTTTTTACCTTTTCTTTATATTTTTATAACTGATACTATTTTTTGGCGAATTTTGGGACATCCCACAAGTTATACCTTCTATAGGTAATATTATAGTATCATTAATTTATTCTCTGACTAACAATAAAGAGTATTTTCTAGTAAAAATTGTAGCAATTTTAATTTGTTAATAACTTAAATTATTGATAATTTGTTATATTTAAAAAATATCTATCATTTCAATTTTAATTTCCCATTTAATCATATAAAAGTTGCCTCCATCAAAATCCCCTTTACTACAAGCAAATTCTTTATTGTTAACAGGTTATATTCCTCTCAAGCAAATAGCTGCAATTGCATTGTCCAAAAAATTAAAATTGATGTGGACAAATTTGCTATATCTCCAAGCTATATAGGTCATGACATAGTTAAAAAGAAAACCATTCATCACTGTAACTTTCTCTTTTTGCAAATATTGCCTTTCAGACCCTTATAATTTAACAGATATGTTATGCACATGAATAAATATTTCATATTCTCTTGTCAAAAGATACCAGCAAACATTAATATTAATAAACTTTTAAAAATTAAAAACTTAAGTTTAGTTAAATATATACTCTGCAGCTATTAAGGCACCTTGATTCAATTCTTTGATTTTTAATGATCAGGCAACTTGTTGATACAAAACAAACATATCGATAATTGTACTTCTCATAAGTTCAAGTACATTAGGAACAATATAATTTCAGTATACAGTCAGTATCACCTTGTTGAAGGTTTTATAATGAACTATTATTTCCTTATTTTTTTTTTATTATTATTGGAAGACAGGAAGCAGCATTGATCACAGATATATAGGAAGACAAGAGATTTGTTTTTTTAAATATCCACTTTTCTTTTATTTATTTTTTGCATCATAATTAGGGAGGGAATCAAAATATATCATTTTTACTGAATATATCTCCGTAAGGTACTTTTGAGTCAATAAATTTTCTCTAACCTGTAATTTAATCAAGTTAATACAGTTACAAAAAAATTGCAAAAGATTTAATTTACAAAATTTTTATGAATCGTTTTTTTGAATTTTTTTGTATTATCAATATCAGCTCTCAAAGTAGTAGCAGTATTTTTCAAATTATTATCACAAGTAACCAAAAATCTTGAAAAATCTTTTCACCAGTTGACCTGGTATTGTTTTATTATTAATAAACTTAAAAATATATACAAGTATTTTTTATTATATTTATATTTTGATAAGTATTAATGTTAGGATCAGAAATAGTCAGATGAATATTCAGCAAGTAATATATCAGTTTACTTAAAAATGCAACATATTTTATTGAGTCATTGTATTTTTGTGATACAAAAAAAAAGAAAACTGTAATAAAGGTTTCTAAATTGAGACATCTAAAATTAGCTTAATATATATAATACTCTACTAGTGCAAAACAAAAATTGATAGTCAAAAATAGTCTGTTGTTGATAAAATTCCATATACTGGTTTAGGGTTTTCTACTGGTAATATATGGTATCAATTAACACTTACAAGCAAACAGTGTTTAACAACAAGCTTGCTTATACTAGTCTAGGGTTTCTCATTGAAAGCATAAGACACCCTTGTTGTACCATTCCTATCACAATGCAGATATAGCAAAGGCTGCTAGTCCAGGGTTTTCCACTAAAGGCAATATCAATGATTTATTGATACTTGCAAGTACTACCTTATATTGACATGCACCTACCTGCACTAGATCAGGGTTATCTACTGGAGGCACATAGTATGCTTAATTGATACAATGTATAAAGAATATGTCAATTTAAAAATTTATTTCACTCACCTTTTACAGAAAGGAATTGATGATTTTTTGCAGTTTTTCAACTTTCATTAACTCAGTCCATGCTAGTTAAATAGTATCACAATCAATATTGGCAACAATAAAGTAATAGCAGAACATTAAAGCATTGATAATTTTTTTTTTTTTTTAAATTGGCTTATCACACACCTTCTCTAGTGTTTTATTAAGAAAAATTATATTTAGCAACAATCAGGATGAATACTTTTCCATACTATCTAAGAATTTACAGATCAATAGAGAGAAATAAAACAAAGAGCTATCTATTTTTATAACTCAATCTATATCTAACCTAACTAGAATAAGGAAAATATATGACTGCCTAGTGTAAATACTTCTTTTAAAAAAACAAAATAAGGGACAAGTGAGATATACAAGTCATGTATTATTTAACTATTTCCATATTCAGGAATCGATATTATTTAGAGTATACTAATGCATCCACCAATTGACTTGTTGCCACTAACTAATGAGACCTAACATGCCATGATATGCACAAGAGTTCCAATATCATCTGATGTTAAAGGTTTCTTCTACTAGTCTTGCAACTAGTCAGTATTAAAAAAAAAATTAAAATGGAGGGTGAAGATTGAAAATATTTATAAGAAAATAAAATAGGGAAAGGAATGAAGGGATGCCTAACAACTACTTATTCTTCCAACTTTGTCTCTAAAGATACTCAATCCATAGCCTTGATACTTTTGAAGCTAATAAGAGAGAGGAGATCACAATCCATGTAATGTTTATCCACCTATACAACTAGCTGATATCTTATAATAGATCTAAGGTTTTTATATAGTTTAAGAAATATATTTATGTTTCATGTTACGTATATCCTTGTTTACATTTCTGCTAATTGTAGAGCAACCAATCCCAAACTTCAGTCAATCAATCTATCCAAAATCTGATGTAACAGAAAATTCAGGATCAAGTTAGAATAGGTAAAATTCTTCAGAAAAATCAAAAAAACTACTACACACTGAAAGAGAAGCCATTTTTGCCTGTGGTATTGATGTTTACCTGCTGACTGGCATGGAGTTGCTGGCCCAAACTTCTTTCTGGACTCTGGAACCTCCATAGGAAAGAGAGAGAGGGTACTTTTTCATCTTATTTCTTCTTCCTAAAAAAGCTTTCTTGCTATTAACTTCTTAGGTATAGGGTTTGTAAAGAGAAAAGGTAAAGAAGAAAAGTAGAGTATGACTACTGTCAAATGAAGCAGGTGTTTTTAGAAAAAGTTTTAAAGTTTTATTACTCTCAAAACATAAAGTTTTGGAGGAATGCTTCTTTGGAAGTGATGGTCAGGGATCTATATACAATATTGATAAATATTGCTTACTTATTTATAATATAAATTAAAGGCTTGTAATCGATTACAGTTGAGATCAAAAAACTAAAAAATAAAAACAGAGGTTACAGTTAATACTACCATAAACCACTGCATACAATATCCCGGGTATTAATTAATTTACCCCATGATAAATTGATTAGTACTTGAGGGGTATTCTACTAGAAGGGAAGAGTATAAATGGCAGGATATTTAGTGTCTTATTATCATCTGACGCATCACTTGTCCATTTATATTGCTAGCTTAATATACCTGAGTAGTAATCATTTATTGAGTAACAATTTTCTTGAATACTACCGGGTATTATTTAAAGGGGGGTATTACTTTAGGGGAGGTATTGTATGTAATGGTTTATGGTAGTACCATAAACTACTGCATACAATACTCCAGGTATTAATCAATTTATCCCATGATAAATTGATTAGTATCTGAGGGGTATTCTACTAGAAAGGGGGTAATATAAATGATAGGATATTTAATATCTTTCATTTGACCATTCATATTACAATTTTATTAGCTCTAGCTTAATATACCTGAGTAATAATCATTTATTGAGTAACAATTTTCTTGAATACTATCGGGTATTATTTAAGGGAGGTATTACTTTAGGGGTATTGTATGCAGTGGTTTATAATAGTAATAAAATAATAGCAGCAGCATGTACAGTTCAACAAAGCATTGCTTACCTATGGCTATAGAATATAAAACTTGTGGTCGACTGTGGATCGAAAGTCAAAAGGTTAAAAATTGACAAAGTTAAAGCTGGCTGTTAAATGGTTGAATTTTTTTTTTAAAAAATGGTGACTCAACCTTGTTTTATTAAACTTTCAAGTCAGGGCAAAATACAAATACAAGAAATAATTACTAATAAAACATTTCTAAGGTTGTCTATGAGAGTTAAGATTTTATGCTACTATTATCACTTTGATTCCATAAGCTGATTATTCTTTAAGTGCTTTGTCTGTTGAGGGCACATTGCCTGTTCCTTAGCTGCTTTCAGTATCTCCATGTTGTAAAATTCTAACCACTCAAACCCACAGAATGACTTGTTATTGGAGAGAATAACTTGGATCAATCTAATTCACACATTGTGAAAAAAGATTCATCAATTCTCCTAAATTTTCTTGATATACGTGCTCAAATGAAACATGTCATTTCAGAGAAAAATTTTTAAGAGAGGTGGTTGTGTTTGAAGTATATATCAGTATATGATGAAAGAGTGGAAGTATCAAACTCTCTGAAAAGATACTGTCCCAAATATTGTTATGTCTGTTGGAGAGGAAGAGAAGGAAAAGGTTTTTGTTAGCTATCCGATGAATCCTATTCCAACAGTTCTCTTTCCAAGATGCCACTGATGTATGAGATTTGCTTGTCCTATATTCATCTGCACCATCACAATGGCTTATGATGGACCCCAGGTTCTTATGGAGCTGAGAAAATGCATTCAGACATGTGATATGATCAATGGGAGCTTGTTTACTTCTTTTACTAATGTGAGCTCTGTTTGTCCAATCATAGTGTGAAAAACTTTGTGCTATTCAAAATTCAGGGTCAAACTGAGGTAGGCAAAATTTTTCAGAAAAATCAAGAACAAGCACTATAAGAAGTCAGTTAAATGACAAGAGAGTGAAAAAGTTGTCTCTCATCACTAAACACTCTTCTGTATTGTTTCTCTATAGTGTGAGATGACAGCACATTAGTTCTTCTTCCTTTCAGAACTTTCTTTTCCTTGGTAGAAAAGGTGTTGCTTGACTTTTTGATCACTAGCAATCAAGTTTTTGTTTGAAGAGGAATATTAATAAGAAGGAAAGGGAAGTAGTAATGACTTTTGAAGTTTTTTCAAGTTGGTTTAAGGAAAGTATTAAGGCTTTATTAACATAGAAGTATAGAAACTTCTTGTGAACATCTTTTTTGTGTGTGGTCAAAGAATTAGTGGAAAGAGATTACAATTTAAAACTCATTAAATGGTTGAATAAAATATAAAATAAAAAAAAACAAGTATATATGTTAAACAAAAGTTATAATAAGTTAGTAAAAATATAAGAGCAGCTAGTATGTTGCTTATACTGGTCCATAGAAGGAACTGTTTAGCAGCAACAATAAAACCGATCACAATTTTTTTTATAAGCTGATCACAATTTTTTTTTTTATAAATCGATCATGTACAATTACATACCCCAGACTTTATATAGATTTATATCTATATTTATAATGTAATCTATCATATTATTGATTTTTAATAATTATAATGCTTGCATTAGGCCAACAATTATATTACTTCTACTTGTAATTTTAGTATTTATAATAACAATACTTGCTTTGAAATTATCTGTTTTAACAATAGCTCCTTTAATAAAGCAATTCTATTTTTAAACTTCAATAAACATAACTTTAATACTATAATTAGAGTCAATAAGACTTTTATTAAATGTTTTTTATATATAAATAGTATTAAAATTTATATGTTAAGTAAAATTTTAATTGCTGCTTGCTAGTGATTCTTGCTACTATGACTTTAAATACATGCATGCCCTTACTGTTTTATCTAAAAGCTGTTTCTTTTATTAGTAATTAAATTTTTGCTAATCAAAAAAACCTGTTCCATAGATATACTAATTGCAGGTATTACTAAGTAATTATGTACAATACATGCCAAACATATAAATTGCTATTCATTTATTTTTCACCATTTCAAAATATCTGTTTTCTCTATTATCCAAGGTAATAAAAAATATAACTGTAATTTATTTTGATTTTCTATATACTGTTACTTACATAATTTTGCTCTAATTGTATTATATATCTCTCTTATTTTGATGGCTTCTACAGTTCTTAAATTTAATTCTCTATATTCTTAAAAAATATTATCAGTACTAGAAAATAAAAAATATTTAATGTTAGTAAGTTATACAGTATTACAAATAAGCATAAATACAATAAATATATTTACTTTTTTTTTATTTCTTAAATTAAATTTCCCAGCTATTTTTAACAAAGTATTCTATTTTAAAACATGGATCTAAAATAACTGCCAGTGTATAAATTTTATTTGGTTTATTGTAATATTCTAAAATTTTATCCCGACATATTTTTGCTACTTTTTTAGTGTTTAATTTAATCCTATAATTGTCAATGGTATTTTTCAAATAGTCAATTAAAATATTATATAATAGAATTGTAATAGAAAGTGTTGGGTATGTTGATGCTGATACCATTATGGTTGCTTCATAAAAATATCCAAGAAATTTTATTATTTGTTCAAATATATTTAATCATTATCTATAAATATATAGTTTTTTAATTATTGGCTTAGTGTCGTAAGGTATTCAATTGCCTATAAATATACAGTAAACTGTTTAAATTATATTAAATAAATGTTAAATAATGTGAGATAAACATACTGTTTTTAGCTGTATAGTATGTACAACCATGTTATATATTGAAAAAAAAATCCACTGAGTTCTATATCTAAAATAGGTTTTAAAGTTTCTATCTGCTAATTTTTGCAAGCATTATTTAATTTTTTCAGCTGATGAGATGATGATTGTATTTTTATAACCAGTTTTTGTAACTATATATAAATAAATTAGTAAATATAAAAAACAATATATTATATATGCTATATAAGCTTATTTGTTTTAGATTTTTTTCTAATATATATAAAGCTTCTTGTACACTTAAATTAATAACATACGCAAAATATCATAAATGGTTTTCTGTTATACTAAAAGATATTACTTGAGTTTTACTCCACTCTTCTACCAATTTAACAAATGCAATATTATTTATAGTATTATTGATTGTAATTCCCAGAATCTTTAAAATTAAATAAACTGTTTTAGTCTTATATTATATTTATTTAAATATATAAATAAATTTATCTTCATTTGAATCATAAATTTCTTTAAACATATAAAAAATAGTTCTTTAATACTTTTGCTCGAATGGGTACCCTACAGTTGTATAAAGTCTATTATTATACTTTGTATTCTCCAATCTTTATTGATAAAATAAGCAGTTATACCCAAAAATTCTTTCATTGAAACTGGTATCCAAATATCAAGTGTAAATGAAATACGGCTTTCTATTTCTTGCAACATCTTTTGAATTTTTTTTAATTATTTAAATAAAAGTTCATTATATAGGTTTTAATAGAAGTAGCCAATGGCATTTTTGTATCCGGTACTAATGCTTATATGAAAGCAAGGAAAGCTGATTCTTGGACAACTGTAAAAGATTGCTGGTTGATAATGATCCATTGAACAAGTTTTTTTTTTATTTTTGTTAAGTTGTATGTCTATCATATATAAATACAAAAAATTAATAGTATTTTTTTAAAAAATTTAAAAATTATTTGAAATTACCTTCATTTTAAAAAAATTGACAATTTCAATATTGCTAGTTATTATATTTAATTTTGTTGTGTGAGTTTTTTCAAGATGTTTCATAAATTAGAAATACTACTTCTACTATAAGTATATATCATCCTACAATATTTAAAAGTAATCTTTTTATCTTCTTTAAAACTTGTACTTCTTGTGAAGTGTTTCCATACTTTATTTCTAGAAATTGTTGAGATAACTGAGGCTGATTACAATAGATTGCTTGTGTTGGTATTTTCAATATAGATATTGTCATAACTAGTTAAACTGCTACTTTTATCATATGCAAACTGTGTTCTATCAAATGAGTTTTCGTATTCCATTTTTAAAAGAAATAAATTAGCAAAAGCAAAGGATATGATGAAAGTAATTAAGCAGTAAAACTATAATATTGCAAAAAAATAGTTAAAAAATCATCAAGAAAAGTAAGTATTGAATCTTTTTAACTTGCCTTTTATATTATTTTTTTAAAAAAAAAACTATTTTAATTTTCTAGATAGTTTGATTTTAATTTTCTAGATAGTTCAATTTTAATTTTCTAGATAGTTCGATTTTAATTTTCTAAATAGTTCAATTTTAATTTTCTAGATAGTTCAATTTAAATAAAATTTAATAATTATATAACAATTTATGTGGATTAGTATATATTCAATTTGAATTATATTGGGTTTGATCTGAATCAGATTTGAATCCGATCGGATTTGATCTGAATCTGATTTAAATCTAATAATTTTATAAATTGAAAATTTGATTTGATCTGAATCTGATTGGATTAAAAATTTTGAAATTTGATTCGATCTGATTCATATCTGATTCACAGATCAATCAGATTCAGATAAAAATTGTGAACACTAATTATAGGTCCAGATAGAGTAGAACAATTAACAAAAAATAGCATCACTATATAGTAAAATTTGTATATTTAAAAGGGATAAGTAGTTAAAATAGGTTATACAAATAGCTTATATAATCAAAAATGTACTGCTGAATATTTCAATAAAGCTTTATTTTTATTAGTTAAACTATAAAAAAAAATATTTTGTCAATGGAATGAAAATAAAAAAATTTTTAATTGGTTTAATATAGAAATTAAAATTTTTAAATTTTATGATTTTACAAAAGCAAATAGAAAGTAGTAAATATTATAGGACATATATATTCCTATTAAAAAAAATTTTGAAAATAAATACACTATAACCAGATTTAATTATATATTACTATATTCAAGTCTTATTATAATATACAACCCCTTTTCTAATAAAATTATTTTATTCTATAAGTATACAATATTAGTAATATGCAGTAATAAGAAGCTTTATAGGATTGCATGATCTGTAAAACATAAAAATTAATGGGAAATAAAAAGAATTTATATAATAGTATTGAAAAAATCACTTATTATATGAAATACAGTATAATGAAAAAATGCTTTACCCCATTAAGTGAAAAAAGAAAAAAAATGAAATTAATATTGAGTAATATAGAAAAAGAAGGTGAATAATTATAGAGGCTATTTAACATTATATTTGATTGTTCAAGAGGTTTTTAAAAATACAATAAAAAATTTATTTTTGATAAATATTAATAAATATATTTAAACTTATACATAGAAATCTAATAAAAATAATAAGTCTATTAAATGGTTTATTTTTTAAATTAAATTTAATTATACTTGTTAAATTGAAGAATATAAATAGTTTATAAAAAATAATTTAATACTTAATCATAGCTTTGTAATATTTTAAAATCTAAAATATTTTGAGTATATAGTGATAAAAAGGTAAGATTGATATAATAAATATGAAAAAAAAATATTATAAAAAGTAAATAATTGTATGGAATATCTAGATGTAATAAAAAAATATAACAAAAAAATAAATATCAATTATTATCTAAAGAGTATAGTTAATTTTTGTGCCAGTTTATAAATAATAGTAAATATTTTAAATCACAATCTAATTTTGAATTTTTAAAAATATTATAGATTCAAATGAACTCTGGATGGCAAAGAATATCTTTATATAGAAATTAGTTAAGAAATGAATAAAAAAATATATCAAATATTTACATAATATACTGAAAAAGAATAAAGCTATTATCTCCTATTTATGGAATAATACTATTATTCATGTTGAAAAAATATGTTTTGATATTAGTGAAGTTGATATAATTAGATCTTTAGATGTCTTTACAAAATATATTAATTATTTTAATGTATTAGATATAATTATAGATTATATTTATTTGAAATTATCAGATCTACTTTTAAAATTATCTATGATCAATATAAATAAGAAGATTTTATTAGTCAAAAATAATAAAAACTTCTTGCGAACATCTTTTTTATGTATAGTTAAGGGATTAGTGAAAAGAGTATAGACTATAGTATCAATTATAAATTATTATTTATTAATCAATAAATTATATAAATATATATTTATTTAAATAGTATAGTATATTATAATTAAATATTATTTCAAGTTTAATTAACTTATTATAAATATTAAAGTTTTTAAGTTTAATTATGAAAATAATATTTTATTTCATAATAAATTTTAAATGAATTTTTTTTTTAAATGTTTTAAGAAATTTATTTAACCTTTAAGTTATATTATTTTTTTTTTTTTGAGTACTTATAGCTAGACTAGATTTTCAGTTTATTAATCAATTGAAAACATATATATACAATTTTATTCAAGCAGCATATTATATACTATAGCTAAACTATTATTCTAATCTAATCAACTCATTATAAATATAAGAGTCTCTAAGTTTAGTCTTGGAAACAATATTTTACTATACATTGTCTTTGGGTAAAAACTTTTCTAGTTCACTGTATTATTGCTAGTAGGTTATTACTGCTATATATTTAATCAAGCCCTATAGTTTTTATTTAAATTATTCAGTGATTAAAATTACTGTCATATGTACTTATACAGATAAAGAAGGAAATAAAGAAAGAAAGAATGTATCTATTGTATACATTTTCAAATAAGCATTATATATATCAACTATTATAGTAAACTATTATATATATAGCTAGCTATATTGATTATATTATATATATATACAGTATGTACTATTTTAATAAAAAACTGTTCAATTCTGTCTTAATTATTCCTTATATATTTTTATTATATACTAAAGTAGATGTTTATTAAGTTATCAAATATAGTATCCTGGATCCAATATTTTGGTTCTTCAGAGTATTATACAAATTTTTTCTCCCATTAAGACCTTCTGATAGTTAAGTCAGTGAGTGGCACAAAGATTAATACTTGATTATTAGTGATATACTATTGGTTTAGAGATCTATTTTTATGTTTATTACTTTGTTCCAATATTTGCATAACTGAGTGATATCAAGATAATCTTAGCCAATTTTGGATATCACACTGATTACAATCCTTAGATATATAGTATTATATTATTCATTAACAGAATTTTTTTTTAAAATACCTTATGATAAGAAGCTATATTCAAAAATATTAGTTAGACATGATTAAGGTTAACAGATACAAATTTTACTAACTTCAAACATTGCTACTTAAAGAATTTAAACCTATATCTTATGATCAAACCTATGGAGTGTTAATTATTGTATTATTGACCTATAGGTCTTTAAGTTATATTATTTATTTAATCTTTGTTTTTTAAAAATTTTTATATATAATCTTATTAATATTATAGATATAAAAAAAAAAACTTTATACATGTATATTTAAAATTACAAATTAAATAAAGTAAAAATAAAAAATAATTTATCTTATAACAATATTATCTTATTTAAAATAAAAAAAAATTAGTATTAAAGTCTATTATTATTAAAAAAAAATTAAATTTATATTGGTTGTCTTTAAATTTATATATTATATATTTGATTAAAAATCTGATTGATTTTATTTATATGATAATAATTTTATTTTTTAAGTAAAATTATATATAAAACATGAATTATATAAGATTAAATAAAAAAGAAGATTCTGTATATAACAAAAAAAATACAAAAAAAAAAAAAAAAGAGTTGATTTTATTGTAAAGTAATGTAAAATATTATACTATTATTATTATTTTAATACTATAAACTAGTTATTCTTTGAGAATACCTTTAATTCAGATTATAATATTTTTTTTCGATTGCTTTTAATATAGTTATATTATAATATTTTATCTTTTAGCTCTAGTTTTTTTTTTTTGTTTTATTTAACATAAGATCTTTAAAGATATTTTTTCAAATAGCAATAAATTAGAAATTGTAAAAAAAATTCTAGAATATAGAAGAAAATAGTTTGATCGATAATATTAATATTTATTTAATTATATAAATGCATAAGAAAGAAAAAAACTTATTATTGAATAATTTGGTTTTCTTTATTATTATAATAATCTTATTTTAAAAAAAATTTTTTTTTAATATTTTTGACTTGTACTTTATTTGATTTAATAAATATTAAACCATTTTTTTTTTAAATAATATTATTTTAAAAAGATTGAACTATTACTTTTTTTTTTAGGCTATATATTGATATTTTTTTTTTAATTGATATAAATAATAAAAAAATTTTAATTTTTAATAAATATAAAACTTTTAAGATATTATTATTTTTTATATATATTTTTGAATTTTGTTTTAGATATAATTTAACTTAAAAAAAATTGTATAATATATTATTAAGACTTTTTTATTATCTATAATATATATGATATTTGTATCTTATCAAATATATAATATAATTAGTAAAATTTTGTTTATATTTTATTACTAACATATTTAATATTGACAATTATTTGTGTTACTTCAAAATTTAGAATTAAAAAAAGATTAAAAAAATTGAATAAATATAAGAAAATAAACAATAATAAATATAAAAGTTTTTATAATTAAAAGAAAAGAAAGTATAAATAGCTCTTGAAATTATTTTTAAGTTATTTTAAAGATAGAAATATAAAAACTTTTTTTAAATATTTTTTATATATAGTTGGAGAATCAGTGGATAAAGTATTGACATAATATAATAAGAATCAGATTATATAATTATAATTAATAAAAGCTTATTTATATTTTAATAACTAATATATTTTATATTGATTAATCATTTTTGATAAATATATTGTATACTATAAAAAAACTTGAACAAATATTTTTTATATATAATTTAAAATCAAAAAAAAATTTTTTTTTAGTTTTTCTATTTTAGTAGCTTGATAAAATTATATAATTTAAAAAATATATATATAAAGTTCTTTATTTTTTAATAGATAAAAAAATTTAAACTATAAGTATTGTATTGTTTACTTGTTTATTGCAACTTGTAAAGTTTATTTATAGTTTGTTGTTGTTAATTATTCTATTGTTGTGTTGTTGGGTCATAGATTCTTACTGTTTTGAATTAAATAATTTTTAATATATACAGTATATTGTAACTAATTATTGATAAAAATGATAAAAAATTATTAAAATTACTATAACGAAAAATACATTTATTTGTTTGTTATTTTTGATGTATAAACATTTTACATCGGCCATTGTTTTAATGACAAGTAGATCCGTTATGTGTAATAATTTATTAATTAATAAACCAAGACAAGCCACAAGAGTGCATTAATTGTTTCTTAATTCTTTGAGCGTTGAGTCGAATAACTGCTAATAAAGAGTTGCTCGGTTTAAACATAGATAAAACAAAGTATAAAGGTGCATGAAGATTTTACCACCAATTGATTTAAGAAAATGTCATACGAGTTGGGAACTATGAATAATGCACAATATTTATAAATAAATAGATTATGATTGAAATATGCAAAAAGGATTTGAGACAATTTCTAGTTAAAAATGAGTCGGCGAATAAAGTATAGGAGCGAATGTAAGAAATAGAATATCCGGAAAGTATATAAAATTCATAAATAAGATGTGCTAGGATAATGTATTTGTTCTGAAAGATCGGTCATAAACTGAGAATAAGATCCTCATCATCACCGTCTACATACTTGATTTACTGTAGATATTTGTTGCACAGAAGATTTAAACATTTTCATCTGAATAAATTCCAGATGAGATCGTTCCCAATTTCTTTATACCGTTTCTAAGAGTTTAACCATAAGAACATTGAAAAAGCCCATCGGTGCTAAACTAATAATCGAGACCAATAACTCACCTTTATGTAATAATCAATATCGAACTTAAATGGTCTCGTCCCAAAGTTCGCTTCTACGCACACCGGTTGATTTTTCATACCAATTACAGGGTATATATCGCTCCTCATAAATTCCAGTGATTCTATTCGATACTTTTTGATGGCATGATATTAGTGCGAGTAAAAAAAATAAAAATAAAAATAAAAGGACCTTCAAAGGATGAAGATGGTAGACTTACTTGTGTAATCCATTTTCCAATAAGTTCATCAAATGCTTGATATTCACATAGATTTTTATTACAAAGATATGAAGAAAACGTACTCACCTTGAATAATCTTAAGTTCACCGAGATTAACGCCGTTCCTGGTGTAAAAAATACTTTTTCCAAAAAAGTCTACACAACAACCAATTGTGTCACCAGTTGCATACAACGGGCCGTAGGGATCGATATTCCACCGTTGGCCGTAATAAAATGTGCGACCATCATCACCATGATAACCGAATGAATATTTATCCCAACCTTAATTTTTAGATCGAAAAGTTAGGTTGATCATCTGTCCTGTAGATATAGTAAATTTGGATGCAACTAAATCATAGCCTAAGTCTTTAGCGAAATAATACCTGGCATTAGGTTGAGTCCATACTCCTTCGTTCCAATTCCAACTCCTACAATGCTATAAATGTTGTGTTAATTTCACGAAGTACAGTAAATCCTTACAACCGAGCAATCTATGTCCATAGTTAATTTCGTATTTTTAGAAATAAGATGAGTAAAGAAAATTACTTCGTTTTCCCACCAAAAATGATATCAATTTCAAAATAATAAATTCCGGATATAACAGGTATTGGATAATCCGTTCTAATGGCTGCGGCCTCATGGTTGTCAGCTAGAATGGTAAAATACAATAATTCAAGTGAACATCTCAAAATTCAATTTCAATACCTTAATGCGTTTTTTGAACCATAATAATTGCGAAAATAATGAATCTTGAACAAACACTTACAGACAACCTCGGCACCTAGTCCACACTCTTTAACCCTTATATCATCTCCTGCATCATATTTATTCCATCCTGAAGGCAATTGTATTGACTCTTTCGATACTCTATTGTTCATATCGATAAGAGTGTTTCTTAGATAAGTTGGAATAAAAGGTCGAGGTATATGTAAATTCTCAGCAACATCGTTCGATGTTCTGTTAATGACATTACTTAGAGGTAGAATTCTACTTTCATTTGTTGTTTCAATGTCAAATGACGAATCAAAGTTTGAGGAGGAGGAGATTGTAGCTGAATGCGAATAACGGTTCTGAGATCTAATAGATGAGGAAGAAAGTAGTTTTTCATCTTCCATCATGATATAGTTAAAAAGATTTGTGCAATTCTGCGTATTACGCACAGATCATCATTCGTCCTATTACGTAATAAATACGTAATTTATGTAACAATGGTTGCATTCGGAGTTTTTTTTGTGTTAAAAATCAAAAACCCTTTGATTTATACATTAAGGATGTCCTTAACCGATCTAACTGCCTTGGCTCAAGATATATGTTCCATCTATTACGACTTCTATGACGATTATAATGTGCAAATTAAAATTGGAGAAAATTCAGAAATGGAAATCTTCAAAGCCCATTCGGTTATTCTTAGGGCCAGGTCACTGTATTTTCGCGAATCATTTTCTAACAATTGGGTGGAACGGGAACAGGATGGGAGCTTCACGTTTGTGAAATCTAACATCTCGCCGAATGTGTTTAAACATATTTATAAGTATGGATGATTATCCTAAAGAAATTTTGAAGGGAATAATTTACATCAATTTTTTATTACGATATCAGTCTCACGAATAACTTCGATCGTGATAACAGGTATATCTATACTGGAACATGTGACCTAAAAGATTGCGATACTATAATAAAGTTACTAATAGCGGCCGACGAATTGGCAATCGATGGGCTTGTTAAGCACATACAAAATTACATAATTACAAATGAGACCGCTCTGTTGCTTGAAAATCTCGTTAAGATTTTTCAAATTTCATCAAAGCATGAAGCGTTCGCTGAACTTCGAGAAGTCTGTGGTCAGCAAATAAGTCGAAATCCCGATCTATTATTGAAATCGAGCGACATTGCGTGGGTAGAGAAAAACTCGCTTCTTACCTTTATCAAACGTGACGACATTAACACCGACGAAATCAATATTTGGAATAGTGTAGTAAAATGGGGCATGGGTCAAGAGCCAAAACTTGATGAGGACATCAAGAATTGGACTAGCGATGACTTTAAAGAGTTGAAGAACAGAGTTCATGATTTCTTTCCATACATTAGATTTTTTATAATATCCGGTAGACTTTATTATGAATACATTCGACCATTTAAATCCATCTTGCCAAAGCGTCTTAAAGAAAAGCTCAAGAAATTTTATTATTTTGGAAGCACCGATCCACCCTGCGAGGAGCTTCCTTCCCGGGTTTTACGTTACGACCCAGGTTCTATTTTGATTGAATCCACTCATCTTTCGTTAATTTCGAGTTGGATTGATCACAGGGACTACAATAGCAAACTCGACATCATCCCCTATGAATTCAAATTATTGATACGAGGTAGTCGGGATGGAATGAAGATTCAGGAATTCCATGATCGATGTGATAATAAAAAGGCCACATTGATTGTAATAAAGGTTGCAGACACTGGTGATATTATTGGAGGATATAATCCATTGCCCTGGGCCTCCACTCATAAATGGATATCCACTACCGAGAGTTTCATCTTCTCGCTGGGCATTGATGGAAAAGGAATAGACGGGAAAGGAATTGGTAATTCCATATTAAGCAGGGTGACCAACCCCGATGAAGCTATATTCGATGGGAATAGTACTTCTCCAAACTTTGGATTTGGATATGACTTGTGGTGGTTTGGGGGTCGAGGTTACAGAAAAGATTATGAGAAGAGTATTTTGCTAAATTCCAGCTTTAAGACACAGGATTACGAAGTGTTTGAGGTTATTAAAAAGTGATTGAACGGAAATCCTGTAGGATGGATTTTGGCTATATTTAGATGCTATCCAATAATCAAATATTTTTTACAATTATATTTGATTTTCCAAAGCACAAAATTTAATTACTTCTAGCTATAATACATGTTTTCCTATTTCATTGCGCAAAAAGTTTATTATGGTTCAAACTTACGTACTAAATATACAAGAGAGGATTTTAATTCTGATTAAAATCCTTTTATTTAATGAAATTATATTTACTATAAGTTATATTTAAATTTTGACGATAAAAACAAAACAAAACAAATGAGTTGCAAATAATATACTGTACGTAGATAGGGTAATAATTATATACTGTATATATTTTTACTAAATTAAAAATGAATTCTGATACCGTTGAATCACAATATAATCTACAAGATACAATATCAGAAACATCAAATTTATCAAATTCAAATAAACGAAAGCGATCTGTTGGATGATTAAAGCATCAAGTCTAGGATGAATTAGGTTATGTAGTATCTTTAAACATGAATAAAATAAGAGGATGATTGCAATCTCATAAAATTTACTGTAATTGTCGAGAAGTTCCAATTGAAACAAAACAATATTGAATTCTTTTTGGTAAATCATTAGCATATAATCAAAAACAAAAAGTAGAATTGCAATTACAAAAAATAGATTTAAAAACAGGAAAAATTGTGAAATGAAGCTTTAGTTTGATTTATTGTTTGTTGCAGAATTCCTTTTCATCTTTTTTTTTTTGATTTTGTTAAAAGTCTACATTTTTCTTATAAGACGCCTGATTTTTGAACACTTAGTAACAATTGAATTAATTTAAAAACAGTGCGTATAAATAAATTATTCAATTCGAAATTTTTCGAATTTTTATATATTGCAACTTTTATTATAAATGGAATTAAAAGAATTCTTAAGGAAATTAAATCTAAAAAATTTAAAACTATCATTAAATAAAACTAAACCAATCTAACTTATCAAATTATTTGTAGATATACTGTAAAATATCTATGTATATTTTTAATTAGATATATGTATTACATTTTATACTATAAATTATATTATAAAATTTTAATTCAAATCATTTAAGTAGAAATAATCTACTAATATAACCTGAAAATTTGATACTACTTATGGTTAATAATTACTTCTTTTTTTTTTTTAAACCTTCTGTCAGGCTAGCTATATGTGCTTTATTAAATATTTTGTATACTTTACATTAAAAATGTATCACTAAAACTAAATTTCTACCTAACTCACTTGTCAATATTTTGAAATTTATCAAAACTCTAAATGTACACTAGTCGAAATTATGTCATTCGGCTGCTGAATTATTGCTGAATTTGGCAAAAATTAATAATAAAAATATTGCCGAATTATTTACAATTGCTGCCACTTAGCATTAAAAATATCAGCATTCTGCGAAAAAAAAAATTCGGCACAAAATCTGGCAATATTGCAATAAAAAATTCAGCAAAAAAATTGATATTGCAGCAAAAAATTCAGCAAAAAAATTGGTACTGCGGCAAAAAATCTAACAAAAAAAATTGTTACTGTGACAAAAAATTCAGCAAAAAAATTGATACTGCAGCAAAAAATTCAGCAAAAAAATTGATACTGCGACAAAAAATTCAGCAAAAAAATTACTGCGGCAAAAAATTTAACAAAAAAATTATTGCAAAAAAAAAATTCAGCAAAAAAATTACTATAATAAAAAATTCAAATTTCACGAAATTTATTAAAAAATTACAAATTAAATTAACTAAATTATTCATCATTTCTCTCTTCCTCTCTCTTCTCTTCCTTCTTTTCTACTTGCTTTTCTTTTTCCTTTAAAGATCTCGGCTTGACTCTTTTAAAACTAGTCCCAATTGGTTTTACCTTGCGAATATTTTCTGAAATTTTTTGCTTTTTTCTTCTAATCCAATTGTCTCCAAATTTCACCCATTCATGCACTTTCCCTAGTTTGTTCCTCATCCTCTGAATATATTAATGATTCCTCATATTTGATAATTTTTCATCTTTTGAATTTATCTGCCGATTTTTTTTTTTTTGTTTCTTTTTCTTGTTTACATTTTGAAGTTTTTTTCAAACTGTATGTCCAATTCAGCAAGTCTTCTGGTAGCATCACGTCATAAAAATATGAATTATTATGATATCATTTACAAGTTAGCTAGAACACTTGAATTAATTTCAAATGTTTATCCAAATATATCAACAAATCCTTTAACTATAAATAATTATGATTAATATTGTAATTATTTAGCATATAATATTTTGCCAAAAAATACCTCTTCAGAATGTTAACTGTAATCATATACATTTATTCTTCTTTTAGTGAGGTTTCCCGAATCAGTGTCACTTTCTTCAGGTAAATGTACCTTTGTTTCTTTAACTACATCAGTTAATTCATTCCGATATTTGGCAACTTTCTTTGACCTTTGTTCAATAAGTGACTGTGCGCTTTTAATTCTTCGTGCCCTTTTCTTAATTATTCGTTAAAAATTAATACTTGAAGGTAGTATAAATAC
>CAJVPT010000210.1:0-36434 GCA_910592055.1 Acaulospora colombiana
AAAATATATTATAAAGTTTTAAATAATTTGAATAATTTTTTATTAATTTATAAATAAAAATATGCATTTTAAAAAATCCAAAAAGTTTTGTTACTTACTGCATATATAAATTTATAATTTTATTACTATTTATTTTTTTTTTTTTTGATACTTTCTAGTTAACATAAAACAATAGCAAAATATTATATATACTAAATTAATTGAAATTGAAAATTTGATAATTATAGTGGATTGTTTTTCCTTGAAAGTAACAATTTGCTTAATATATAATTTTTTGAAAAAATTGTTAACAAATTAAAATATTATAAAAGTAAATTTAATAATAAGTGACAAGGTTTAACCTTCTGTTTCTTAAAAAAAAAGTTTTTTTTTGTAAATAAAATTTAATATAAACTTCAATGAATTAAAAATAAATTTAATAATAGCTTATTTATTAAAATATAAATATATGTGGTACTTTATTTATTTTTTATTTATTAAAACAAATATTTTCATATACAGTCTATAAAAAGCAATATTAAAGGTTAAAAATCACCATAATTTTAGAATCCTAATGAATTAAAACTTTTTCAAAAATTTTTATTGCCATATTAATGATTTTTTTTTTTTTTAACATTTAATTATATTACATTTTTATTTATAATAATTAAAATTTTTTATAACTTGATTAATGCTATATACAGTATAAATGTTGCTTTATATTGAATACGAATCAATATTATCAACATTTTATTACAATTCGCAAATGATATTTTTCAATCTATTTCAATCCCATTAATAATAACAGTGAATTTACAATTTAATTCCAAAAGAAAATTTTTCATAAACATGGTGAATTTTTTAATAAATGAATCCGTATTACAATTATGAATTATTTAACTGCGATTGAAAATTATTTTCAATGTCAAAATTTTATGAATGATAAACGACCTCGATTATTCAAGAAAATCAATTTCGTATTGAACTCATTTAAAACAAAGAGAAAAACGTACTGTACGTAATTACGTATTTAGAAAAAAATCGATTGATTATTCAAAGCAATGATTAACAGCCGACATGAATATATAAAACTATTTAATATCAATTATTATATTAATTGAGCAGGGTTTTTTTTCGATGCAATGAAAACTCTTTTAAGAACTTCCGGTTCCAAATTAATATACTAATTTGGTATAAATTAGAATTTTGGATTGTTTGTTTTTTATTAAAGAAAGAAAAGGTTATTTTCTATAATTTACCTACTTACCATTATAATCAAGGCCTCGAATTAAATCGAGGTTTGAATTCCATTGGTTGATCTCAGAATTATCGTAATTTTTAAATCATGTCAAGTGTCATACGGTATTTATTTCTTCCTATGTATCAATATGCATGTACAATACGCCTCCCACTTGATGTATTCCTATTTGGTTTACTCATAGAATACGCGACTTTCCTGTTATGAAAAGATCGCAGGACGCGTTGGGCAACATTAACAATGGCTAATTCAAAAAGAGACATAAATACGTATAATCAATTAAGGGTTTGACAAATATTGCCTCACAATTGAATAACCAAGTATTACCTTCTCTTTAATTTTTTTTTTTTTTAAAACTAAAATTGGTCAAACTTTAATTGTTATGGTTACTAATTTTATGGCGAGCGATTGAATGCTGGCATAGATTACGGCTGAATAATCATCGAAGGATTTATTGATCGAGTGCCTCAATTTGAAGTATAAAAGGCCTCTACTCAACCATCGCAGTATTTTTCAAGAAACCAATTTGCTTCGAATCGAATTCAAAGAAGGAATTGTTTCGTTATTTTATAAATTTTAACGCATTTTAGAAATGACCAAGTTAGCTTTACTTTTCACGTTATTTTGTGTCGCATTTACTTGCTTCGGTATAAATGCTGAAGCCAGAAAGGCTCCTCCAACATGCGTTGGGAATCCTGGTAAAATTTTTAATTCTACTTAAGCCATTAAAATAGCCGCTAAAATTTTTTCATTCATCATCATTACTTTTTAATAAAATATATAGAATTTCCGAAAGGTCTAGTTATTCCAGAGGCCATCGCAGTTGATCTTGAAAAGAATCAATTTGCATTCTCCTTATGCGCCGCGGCGTTAGTTACTGTTCAGTGTAATGCAAAAGCCAGTGCATGGGATTTTAGTACGTACTGTAAACTATTTGCTGTTAATGACGCATACTTTTATTTGCATTGGCTTAACCAAATACTGTATGCGTAATCGTCTTTCGGATTAAATGAATAACATAGTCGGACCTGTGGGAATCCTTGTCAACGACTGTCAAGACATGGCAAATGTTATTGATAATCCTCTCTTCATCACGGCAGTTTCACTTGATGTCCCCCAAGTTTGTACGTAAATTATGACATTCCTCACACGTTTCTTCCACATTCGACATACCAACACTTTCAAATTCTTTATTACACAGTGACAAATCATAGTGGAGGGTTCAGATCTGCACTTTTGCCGTCCGATACTTCGTCAGCCGTTTTTGAGTTGGAAGCCGTTGTTCCTGCACCAAACGGCAGTAACTGGGTTCGGTCTAGAGCAATCGTAAGCAATTGACTTTTGTTATTAAAGCTACTATTGAGTTATCGAGAGCTCTAATTAATTTTCGAATATGCTCTTTCGTTTTGTAGAGCACCAGTGGAAATGGCGCGTTCTCTGATGTAACCTACCTTCAAGAAGTCAATGTCATTGGAGGATCATTACCACCTGCTAGTCAATGTAAGTTGCGTCCACGAATAAAATATACAGTAAATTGATGAACAAATAAACTTATATATTTTAATCGTCAATAAAATAACAGGTGGCACTGTTTTCCCCGATGGCTTCGTCTACTCTTCACGTTTTAGCACCACCATACTGTTTTATAAAGCACGTAAATGATCACGCAATTACAAAACTAATTCTTAGTTCTTGCCTTGATACGTCGTCGAATCATGTTATTTTAATTTTATGATGGTTTTTTACGGCGTAATTTTAAAAAATTTTAAACCACGTGAAATCTAATAAAAAATATAGCAAAATTAACTAGAATATATAAGACTGATGTATCATTTTGTGCGTACAATAATCGTTTCAAGGAAGCAAATTATATTATATGCCCAATACGTAATTTGCTAGTAACATTTGAATTTATGTCGCTCGGGAAATGATGGTGATATGGTATTATTGTTTTGATGTTTATTTTGGTCATTTTGGTAAATTGATATTTTAAAATTTAATTCGAATAAAATTATCTTTTATGTTAAAATATCAATAGAAATTATGATTAAATAATTTATTTTTTTTTTCCATAAAAATTTTATAGTAATTGAAATCGAGTATATTTTATTAATTTTAAATACACACACAAAAAAAAAAAATGAAAGAAAAAAAGACGTAACCCCAAAAATCAAGCGTTACTTTTGTCGAAACAAACTGCTGGCGACATCATGGCAAAATAATAATAATAATAATAATAATAATAATAATAATAGAAAATAAAAAATAAACAAGTATTCCGATCAAAACTTTCTGAACAGGATTTTGAATGAATGCGATAAAGAGTCATTCGGGTGTAACTAAGATTAATATGCTGAGCGACTTAAAGAAATTTTCAATCGAAAACGAGACTATGAAAATGGAAGATGATGAATGGACTCCTGGTTCTTAATATAAAAAAACTTATTGGTTTCACGTATTCAAGGCTTTATCCGAATGACCTGATCATATTAAAGCTAGGCTGTTCCGATTGATCGTTCATATATATAGTATATCGTATGAGGTTACACCCTCACTAGTCGGCACTTTAGATAGTGGTGTTCGCTTAAACATAAATAACGTTGGAGGCGGAACTTTTGTTCTTGGCGTAAAAATTTAGACCGGATGATTAATTAAAACAATTAATATCGGTCGTGACCCAAGGATCAGCAGAAGAGGCAAAAAATTTCAATATCCTCACCCATCGTTTATAATATTCCATTATTCTGTTAACTATTGGCACGAATTGTGTTTTCTTTAAATTTTATTATATATACAGAGAAATCCGAACAATTAATAATTGCGCTAACTCGGTGAATAGGCCTCACGATGACCATAGCATATGCCAATAACTCGCTTGTGATCCCAGATGTGATGCCTGCAGGTTTTGGAGTTTCGATCCAATTATAGTTCTAAATAAAGTAGGAAAATTCGAACCGTTTTTGAATTAATATTTTTTGCCTAGAAGTTAAAAAAAAAAAAAAAAAAAAAAAAAAAAAACGTGATCTTAGCATTTACGTACAGTATATTAAAATGCATGTCATCGCAATACGTACTTTTTTTGTTTTTTTTTTTTTTTTTTTTTCAGAAAAAAATCGAATTCTGATAGACTTTTTCACTCTTTCCATAAAAAATTTCATTGACAATGAAATAAATTACCCGGGTAATTAGTTTAAATCATTCAAGTGTAGACTTTCGAGAACAAGTGTACAAAGAAATATTTTGGCAATTAAATTTATCAAAGAACGAGAAAAGCAAAGTGAAAGTGGCGATGCCCTCGATATCTTTTTTCATGTTCTGGTGTTCAATTAATGAGGGGAATGTCGTTTCCGATTTATTCATTTCTTCCAAAAATGTGGAAAGTCGTTTTAAAATTGATCAAGTTAAAATTTTTTTTCTTTTCGGTTGATCAGAGAAACAAACGCTTTCTTTGTTATTCCGTTAATAAATGATTAACTACTTTTGGAGGTAGGCTAAGTTTTCGGATCTCGGAGAATTAGCAAATGAGTTTTTATGGTAAAAAGGATACACTGTAAATGAAACAAGCTCATCGTTTTTTTAAGACGATCGCAATATTGTAACTTTAACTCCACGGATAAACGTACCATATATGGTGCTTAATACGTAATTTTATTGATTCTTGTGTCTTACATCAATGTCTATCAGTCGACATTGCATTGTCATGTTACATATATAGATTTCTTTCGGTTTCATCATCAGTCTAGTTACGTAATTGGACGTATTCTGATATTATAACAAAACAAAATGTGTTCTTTTCACTCCCAATATTGTGCTTACGCTTGAAACATGTTCAAATACAAAGAAGGTAATTCTCAAAAGGAACTATTGGGTTGCTTTACAATTTCATACTAAATTTCCAACGGCCGACCTTCAATATTATTGTAATATGCGTTCGACGTACATATTGCACCAACAAAAAGCTATAAAAACTGTTCCTCAGCAATTATTCTCCCAGCAGGTTATCCTCTCTACCATTTCACTCATTTTCTTTTACATTTAATCACCTGTTGAACAGGTTTTTGCTGTTTAATCCCTAATACCCTTACCTAGACTCTTCTGGAAAGCATTTCACTGAATAAACATGAAGTTCAACATTGTCTTGATGTTACTCGCAGTTTTTATCACCACCTCCTTCTCTCTCCCTTACACAAGACGTCAACAGTCTGAACTGACCATTAACCCTTTCCTCTTCGATATCGTTCCTGGCACCCCCAAGAATAATACCGCCGCAGCGTTGAAAGAAGTATGCAGTAATTTGTCGACCGCACTAAGTAAGAAATTGGCGGATTGCGAAGGTGCGAAAAAGGGAACTGATGTATGTAACAAACTTAACGGAAGCCCAATTAATCAAGACGCTGTTACAAAGAACGGTAAACAATGTGAAGCTCACACGATAAAGAATGGTGCATTCAATCCTAATATTTTTGATAATGCATTATTACCTATCACTCAAAACGGTAATACCTTTACCGTTGGAAAAGAATCATTTCAAACTTTATCGGACGCTGTAATTGGAGCATGTAAGGAACAACGACAACGAAACCTTGCAACACTTGATGAATGCGCAAAGAACGCTGCTAATGCTGCGAAATGTAATAAGTTGGATGGAACACAAGTTACTAGGGAAGAAGTCAATTTGCATAACAGTGTTTGCTTTTCTTCTCATATCAAAAATTAGTTAGTATATTTGTGTGTGGGAATGACAAATAGATTAAACGAGTAAATAAGTACAATAAATTACCCCGGGTGTAATGGTGCTTTGGGGGGAATCAATATAAATTTTCGAGGTTCTTGTTCATCGCGGTCATTATACAAAGGATCTAAGAAATTGTATAATGAAGTAGGAATTAAAATAAAAATTTGTGACGTTGATTTCCATAAAATAAAAATTTATCGTCTTCGTATTGATGTGAAAGTACACTCACCTGACAAAAGTATCCGAACACATGTGAATAACTCTAAATCTAAAGCATAAAAATGCATCAAAAATTTTTTTCTACATAGTCCTTATTCAAAAATAAAAAAAAAATCAATGCCTAAAACTTGCGAACTTACTGATTTTGAACATAACAAAATTATTGACCTATGAAAAGGTGATCACAGTGAGTGCAAAATTAAAGATATTCTTAATCATCCAAAAAATAATTATAGCAAGACATCTTGTACATACTATAAAAAAGGATCGACACCAAATTTTGAACAAAATAACAAAAAATAAATAGAATATTTGATTCAAATTTTCGATAAAATTACAAATTTTATAAATATTAAAATTTTAAAAAATAACTTTTATCTTTTATTGATAAATTAGATAGATAATAGTTTATATTATATTTTTCAAGATGATAATTCTTCAATTTATTGAACACAAATAGTTTAATTAAACAATAATTAGAAAATAATTTGATAATAAATATTTCTTGATCTATATAAGCATCAGATTATAACCTAATTAAATATTTATGAAATGTTTTAGAAAAAAGAATTAACAAATATAACTTTTATTCAAAAAATTGTATAGAATTAATGATTATTTTAAAAGAAAAATGTAATAAAATTAAATTAGAAAATTTAAAAAATTTTAGTAAAAAATTTATTAAAAAGGATTCAAGCTATAATAGATATCAAGAAAAATTTAACAAAGTATTGATAATATCAATAAAAAATTTGAATATTTATAAATATATTAATATAAATTTTATTAAAAGTTAAAAAAAAAATCATGTTTAAGTTTTAAAAATTGTAATAATTGATATATGGTTGGATAATTTTAGTAAATAAGCATATATTGTATATTATTGCAAAAAATCAATAAGTTGAAATTGAATATCTATTAATACATTTTTCATATTTTTATCACATTTTAATATTTTCACATATTTAAACAAATAATATTAAATAATATAAAAAATTTATTAAGTATCATTTATTTATTTCCTTTTCAATATATTATATGGAAGTTCTTTAACCTTTTTTCTATTAATTAATATAATAATTAAATTAATTCCAAAATCTTTATATAAAAAAAACTTTAACTTTTTTAATTATTATAAATTCTTATTTTAAAATAATATCAAAAATAAATTATTAATCATAGTAATGAATTTTTAAAAATTAGTTATGAGAGGTTTTTTTTTAATTCATGACTAGGTTAATATAATATTCCTTTATTATAGATATACTTGATACTTATAAAATTTTATAACTTTCATATACTAACTCATTCATTATCAAGAAATTATTTCTTTAGATACAACTTAAGAAATGATATTTCACTTTTTTGGAAATTTAAAAAAATTCTTGATTAATAAAATTATTATCTATAAATCAATATTATAAATTTAAAACAATTTATATATAATTATAACTAAATAATATATATTTATTGTAAATATTTCTTAAAAAAACTAATTATTTTACCAAAATTAAAAAGTATAATATTATTATATATTTAAAAAATTTTTTTTTAAAATTAAAAAAGTTTTTTATTGTTATTCTATAAATTTTTACAAATTAAAAAGATTTTTATTATTACTTTATAAATTTTATAAAAATTAAAATTAAAAAAAAAATTTTTTTTTTTAAAAAAATATTTAGCTTACAATATTTATTTTATTAATTATATACTTTATATATACTTTAATTTCAAAACTATTATATAAATTATATTTTTTATATTTTAGGAAAAATAAAATTAATTAATAATGAGTACTCATTACTGTTAATAATGGAACCAGTTTTTTTATTCTTTGTAACTTGTTATATCTATAAAAAAACTAATATATCTAGATATCTTTAGTGTATTTATTGAAAATATTTAGAATAATTAAAATGTCTACTATGATTTTTTTTATAATATGTATTTAAATACTTGTTTTCTGTATATCTTTCCATAATAATTGCTTTTGTTTATTTTGGTTTTTTTAGATCTATATATATATATATACCTATTTAACTAGATATTATTCAAAATTTATAAATCTAAAATTGTAAATAATATTAGTATAGCTTTGAAAATTTTATCCATTTAAATAAATTTAAATAAATTTTTATTAGTTTTATCTTAAATTAATATATTATACAAGTTATATATTCTTCTATTTCTTTTTTGATAGTAATTATATTTTCTTTTCTATTTTTACTATGATTTTTATATATATAGTAGTGTAACAATCTACTTATGAGTCTGTTACCAATAATTAAAAACTTATACAATTAATATATAAAAAAGTTGTATTTTTCTATCATATAAAAAAAAATACAATAATAAAGATATTAAAGATTTAAATAAGTTTTAAAATAGTTTTTTTTCAAATTACTTATAATTTTACTATTGTAATTTCTTTAAAAGATTATTATTTTATCTAGTTATTGCAAATAACTACAGTACATTTATATCTTTATATATATAAAGCTATTATATAATTACTATAACTATTTTAATATTATATTATATATAAATTACTTTATGGTTAACTTATTTTTATTTACCTTAGCTTATATTATTTTAATTTTTTTTAAGTACTTGTAGTCAGGCTAGATTGTAAGTTTATTAATTAATTGAAAATATAAATATATTTTAATTCAAGCCCATAAAAACATACTATAGCTAAACTATTATTCTAATCTAACTAACTCATCATAGGCATAAAAGTTTTCTAAATTTAATCTTGAGAACAATATTTTGTTTCACAGTTTCTTTAAGTGAAAACCCTTCTGGTCCACTATATTATTGTTAGTAGATTGTTAATATTATATGTTATACAATATAGAAAACTATAAAATGATAGATAAAAAAATAAAAAAGTGATATTTAAAAATATCTAAATAAATGACAAAAAAACAAAAGAGTAAAAATTAAAAAAAAAATATTCCAAGCTTTCTTCAAAGATTTGCTTTTCAAAACCTCTTTTTAATAAAAAATATTTGGTCAAAATATTTTTTCTTTTCTTGACCATCTGAGGAACTTATCTATCTTGATCTTGACTTTCTTCTTGTGTATCTATCATTTGAAGAGACTTATTATCTAGTGATAACCTTTACCTCCAGGATACACTTGTTTCAAACCTTCTTTGAATAGTGATTTTTTATTCACCTGCAGTAGAAATGTGACTTATAATGGATTTCAAGTTCTTATGTGACCTAGTAATAAGGGAGTTATATTATTTCAATATAATACCTTCCAAAAGTCACACCTAGTTAAAGGAATTTTACTGATATATATCTTCCATTATCCAAAAGGTCAGATTTTCCAATAATCTTTTTATTTTGTAAAGGTAAGAGGGTTTTGAACAGTGATAATGGTTCTTTTTAATTACAATATTCTTTAACAATTTCTATAGAAATATATTTTTAACTGTAACCAAAGGGTTAAAGCTTAGCACGAACTAGCGACTATTTAATATTATTGTCTTATTGGGATAAAAAGGAGACTTTAGTCTTTAATTTTGTCTAATCATGATAATAGAAGAGAAAGACCTTAGCTTAAACAAATAATAACTTTTTCAATATCTAGATATTTGTTACTTATATCTTATTGATCTTATAGAACTGGGTTTATAGGTTATTTTAATAAGAAAGTGAATAGAACTAGGATATCAATCAACTCTTTTAATCACTAATAATGTCATTAAAACATGTTGATATGATCAATATGAGCTTATTTACATTCTGTTATTAACATATTTTATATTAGTCAATTAGATATCAGGAAATATTGTACATCTATAAATTTCAGATCAAACTAAGGTAAATAAAATCCTCAAGAAAACTTTGAAAAATAGTTAATATTTTAAGACAATATGTAAGAAGATAAATAATTTTTTTTTTTTGAATACTGGCTCAACCTTGTTTTATTTGTATTTATACAGTATTATTACAAAGAATTTTTCTAGAATATACTACCAGTCTACTATCAACAAAACTTAATAGAAATAATCTCTTTGAGGAGGAACTTACCTTACGGCTTGTAGCCACTTCTTTAGTGGGAGCTAATCTATCAAGGCTGGATTAGTGCTAAAATAAATTTATAAGATATAAAAGTTGTCTATAGAATTTGTTATCCATTGTATTATAAATTTGTTGACCAGATGCATGAACTGGTTTTTTATAAATTGTTCTTTTTGTGTGAAGATTGAATCTTCTTTTTTGAGTTCATACTTGAACTTCTTTTTTTTTTATTTTGTAATACCATTTTGTGCTTTTCATTCTTGAAATACCTCACATCTTTTTGTCCATATTTGATAAAGATGTTTGATAATTTTTGTATGTATTAGGGATATACAGCTTTTCCTGATCAGTTTGTCTAGAATTGTTTTTTTGATTTCGCAATTTAATTCTTTGAAGAATACATTTTTGATGCTTGCTGTTAAGTATTCCTTATATTTTAGATTGATTTTGTTTTTTATCTGGTCTGTGAACTTTGAGCTTTTAACTTTGTTCACATATGTTTCTATACATTCAACTATCGTATTAATTACGAATGTCTCGGTGTTTTGTTTAGTTTGTAGGCACATTAAGAGATGTATATTGGTTTCAGGTTCTTTACATACCAAGCACTCCTTGTTTTGATATAATGATGGAGCTCTTGCATATAGCTTACTTTTGGTTAGTAGCTTCTTATTCCATATGCTAAGGCAGAATTTTTTTAACTTTTGGTTCTCCCAGATTATGTGGTAATTATTCATTTTGGTTGGTTGCAAGTATATTGTAGTTATAGGCCAGTCTGTTTCTTTAACAATTCTGTTGCTGAAATTGTATCTTGTCCTATTTAGTAATCTTCATTTTGCCAAATGTATAGTGTTTGTTAGCTTTTTTGTGATCATTTTTGCTGGGATACCAGTAGGGATGTTATCCCATTGGGAGGCTATCCCAATATATTAATTATGTATTCCTGCTATCTCAATTTTATGTTTTCCTGATAGCATGCCCTTCCAAGGGTGGATTTGTGCTAGTTTGTCTGCTATTTCATTGTATTAGATTCCTGACTGGCCTTTCACTTTGAAGAGTAACAGTTTTATATTTTGTACTTTGCACCATTCTGAAATCTGTAACAGTATATTGTAGTTTTTCTATGTTTTTATGATTTTTTCGGTGCTTTTTTTTAGTGTTTTCAGGATTTCATTGATTGCTACTTGGCTATCAGTGAATATATTTGCAGTACTGTGTTCAGGAAAAGTGCTGAAAGTTGTTAAAATAGCTGCTATTTTGCTATTTCTGTTCTAGTTGAAGAGGAGTGTCTAGTTATCTGTCCCTAAAAGGTATATATCTCCTGATCTAGAGTAATAATGATCCATCCCAGTCCCATATAGTTTTTGTCTCTGAATTTAATTAGGAAGCCATCTGTATAAATATCGAAGATTGCATAGTTGTTTAGTTTCTCTTTAATTGTTTTTAAGGCTGTAAGACAATCTATAGGGCCTTTTATTATGTTGGTTAGTTTTTCTAGGCTTTTTACAGTCTTGTTGAAATTGTAATTTCAGTTTCGACTTCTTGTAAATGATGGTGTTCTACTTGTTCACTGAACTTTTTCCATTGTTCAGTTGTGATCAAATGCCAATTTAGATGAGGGTTAGGTGTGTGGTGTGAGGCTTGTTTGGGTCTGTCTAAATACCAGACTTCCAATTTCATTGTCATTTGCTTGTGATCACTTTGTATAAGAGGTACTCTAGAGTCTTGAATAGTGGCTGCTCTAGATTGCCAGGTTGCTATAGAGTTTATCCATATCTAATCAATTCTACTACTTAATATACCTCTATTCCATTTATACTCATATTTAGTTAGTTTATGTTTTCTGTATGTATCTTCTAATCCATTGTCTTGTAGAGTCTGTATGTGTTTGCCTGAGGGGCTGTACTTTCTGTTCACTCTGTTATTGTTTTGCTTGTCTTTAGAGAGGTTAGTAACACCATTGAGGTCCCCTAGTATTATAATGTGCCAACCTTTTTTTGTTACTTCTTAGATCCATTCGTTGAGGGTGTTGATAACTGTGTACTTTTCTCTTTCAATATCTTGTGCTGGAAAGTATATTCCTATAATTCTCATTTTTTCTTTATATGGGAAAGCCAGGTCAGTGGCGATAAATCTCCCAGTCAGTATTTTATAATTGTATATTCGATAAGCTATTTCTTTGCTGATCATCATATTGAGACCTTGTCTGATTGTTTGGGATTCCTTTTGTGTCCAAATAGTTTGATATTTTGCATGTTGCCAGTGTTTTGATTGATGGTATAAACTGTTGGTTTCTATAGTGACTATAATGTTCCATTCTGTTGAGCTACAAAAGTTAAACCAAGTTTCTCATTTGTGTATTTCTACAAGTCCTTATATGTTAAGTGTGGTAACTTTCCAGATGGGTTTGTAAAGGTATCTATTTGTCTATGTTAATTCTATCATATGTGTTAGTGGAGGTGTATTGTTATCAGTTATTATGTTTGTTGAGTTTTGGGGAGTTTCTTCTTGATATGATATTGTATTAGGTAACATGGTGGTAATATTGATACTAGATATTTCTTGGTATTATGTATTTTTGATGTTCAAGTTACTCTTCATCATTGTTAATTTGAAGGGTTTGTGTGTTGCCTGCGAAGGAATCAATAATTGCATTATACATGTGATCCATATTTTGATCTAGTTTTTGTATAGATGGTTGGATTCATTGCTATTGAGTGCGGATGTCTTGGTTACTATTAGTAGGAGCCTCTTCTATTGTTGGGTTATCTTCTCTTTTACCATACAAAATTGTGTTCTCTTTCATGTGTTTGCCATATTCTTCATTATAGGTCCCAAGATTGATAATGCATTCATCCAGGTTTACAATTTCTTCCTTAATCTATATGATTTCTTGTCTGATTTCATTAAGGATGTTTAAGTCAGATTGATGTGACTGTTCCATTGCTTTGTTTTCTCTTGCTGTTTTGACTGCTACTACATATGAATCTGGTCTGGTTTTGGTGTATTTGTTACTGGAGTTTTTCATCTAATTGTTTCAGTATGGGCAGGTCTGAATCTATTATAGAGTTTCCCAAATCTATTTGCTTATTCTGTATTATAGTGGTTCTACTGTTTCCTTCTTTCCTTAATAGAACATTGAATAACTAGATGCATTGCACTACCACATATTGTGCAGAGTTTTGTGTTGATTGGTTTCAATTCAGTTTGGATTTCACCCAAGGTAAAGTTTTGTACTATTGCATTCTCTAGATCATTCTGATTACTGAATCCCACTATAGCAAATCGCTTGCATTTGTATGACATATGTCATAGAATATTATATGTTTTTACTTTTGTTTGTTCACAGATATATTTGAGGAAGAAAGCTGTGGTGTTGGGAGAAAGATTGGTCAGTTTTATTGTGGTGTTGCCATATGCTTTCATTTGGTCCATGTCCCATTGTGCGTCAAAAATCCTGATTGAGTTTGATCATAATGAAATACTCCACTTATTGATTAGATCTTCTTTTGATTGTTGATCTGCATATGTAATGACTGCTAATTGCCATATTTGTTGTGTTGACATGAAAATGTTGATAATCTCCCCGTATTTGGCGAATATTTGTTGTACGTCTATAAATTTAGTGTTTAGAGGAATATCCCATACTTTAATACTCATTTCTTTATTTGGTTTAGAGGATGTGAAAGCCATGTGTTCTAGATGTACATCTTCAGTGTCAAGTAAAATAGTGTTTTATGCTTCTTTTGCAGTGGGATGATTGCTGAAAATAGTAATGATGTGTTCGTCTTTACCAATTTCTTCACTGTATGTGGAGAGGAGACCATTGAGAGAGTTAAGGCTTTTGATTATGTGTGCAATTTTTTGGCGGATGGTTCTTCCTGGAATAAAGAGGCCTTGATCCCTGTTTTGACTCTTTCTTTGTCAAATCTAGTGATGCTATCGATAGGGATTCTTGATCTGGGCTTGCTGAGTCTACTTGTCATTTCTCTAGTTTTAGGTGTGACCTCTTGCCATGTTTCTTCACTTTGTTAGTTGTTCTTTCTGCTACTGCTTAATTCCTCCATCTTTATATCAGAGTCACCATTATCAGATATAGACTTTTGAGCTTCTTGATTGGTGCTGGGTCTGGTAGTTGTATTGCCTATATTTGCTTGGTTATTATTATCTATTAAATTTAACCAGATTGTTTCTTTGACTTGTTTGCTCCATAAGGATTGTTTTTTGTTGTTTTGTTGTCTTGTTTTCATTGTTTAATAGGGGTTGAAAGCCTGGTTAGTATCTGTGTATTGCTGCAGTTCATCTCTAGGGTTTTCTGGCTGGGTTTCCTTTTCTTTCACTTTATCTTTCTTCAAATTTTATCTTTCACTATTTATGTTTCTTTGTGTGACAACCTTGTGTTACTTTTAACTAGGACATTCTCATTGTACTTGGGTCTGCCCTGAGCATATTGCTTTCGTTGTTCTCTTGAAGAACTCATCTTTCCGTTTAATTTTGTTCTTAGTTCACAAAATTGCCTAAAAAGGAAATTTTTAAGAAAAAAGGATCTGAATGCACATATCTTAAATTAATAAATATATATAATTTAATAGATATAGTAGCAATTGATAATATAGTTCATATAATACTAAGATTTGATAAAAGTAATGAATATTTATTAAATAAATACTTATTTTAATCCATTATAAATTTTCACATATTTTTAAAAATTTTTATTATAAAAAAACTTCAGAGTTTTTTATTATAAAAATTTTTGAAGATCTTCAAAGTTTTCCCGAGATTTTTTACAAAAATTTTCTGATGTAGTTACATTGTTGTCTATATAGATCTTTGCATGACTGTATTATAGAAGAATACTTAGTGCTATCAGTATAGTCATTATTTCTGTGTGAGTTGAATATGGATATGATGTTGTTTGTGCTTGAAATATAAACATCTTTCTCTCATATGTGATGATTTTGAAACCTATTTCCATTAGCTATTTTTTATTATATTCTTTTAGTGATATATCTATATTGTTATGGGTCACATGAGTAATATAATTTATATGTAACAATCTAGAATCTAAAAACCTGAAAGTCTGGTATAAAAGATTGAGTGTCGCAAGATAAGAAACTATAGATAAGGCTCGAGTACTGATAAGAGAACTATGTATATCTGAAAAAATATGAAAAGTTTAGCAAAGCTTAAGTTAGTATAGCTGATTGTAAAGTAATAGTCCATTGTTAGTTAGAAAAGTATAAATAGCTTATCAATATATATCAAAAAGGCAGAACTGAATGTGTGAGAAAAACAGCCCTCATTGAGAATAAAAATAAGAGTTAAGGATATCACAAAGAAACTGAATGCAATAAAGAGATACTTACCTTCAGCCAAGTTAATCATCACGTCTCTGCTTTTCCTTAAGTGTTCTTTATAAGAGGCATTTTCTTTTTTGTGTCATTTTTGAGTATTTGAGAGACATCTGGGTTATGTGAGGTGTTACGGATTAGTAACAGACTTACTGGGATAGCCCACGACAATATATATATAAAAAATTATATTGTTTTAGATTTTACTGACTAGTTTAGATAGTTCGCTTATTATACTACTATTAGTATCAAAGAGTTTATTTAGAAATTGATTAATGTCTTGTGTTGTTGATATAAAAATTTTTACCTGGCTACTTGTTGATTCTATACCTAAATAGTCTATTAGATCCAGTGTGGTCTGAATTGAGTTTGAGGATATTCTCCACCTAAGTGTACTATTTTTAGTGTTGGAAATATCATGAGTAGTTATCTACTATTGCAGACTGGGATGCAAATTGAGTTTTGTTGACTTGTTGAAAATGTATAAGGATAGATTTTTTGGCTGTGGTTATTAATGTCACAGTCGGTATATTATACTAGAAAGATTATTTGTTGATTCTGTTATAATGTCTATATTCGGTAACTTGGTTATTTACCCTTCTTTGTTTTTGATCAATAATAGTTTGATTGTTCAACTTTGTGCTAATTCAGTGTAGTGTGCTGTATTTTGTCAGTTGATTCGGTGCATTGTAAAAAAGAATTGATTGTAAGCTATTGAGAATGTTCATCTAGGATTCATTTCAGGAGTCTTTCTTTCAAGGTGTACTATCAGACTAGGGTATATTCTTGTATAGTTTAATAGTTTAGTCTGATTAATTGATACAAGTATAAAGTCTTTCTCTTGTTGTTGTTTAACATTTGGCTAATAAAAAAGATATTGTGCTTTCTTAGGCTCTTTCTGTACTGATTGTAGAATGCTATACTGGTAATTTTTTCAATTGATATATCTGGTTTTGCAATTGTTGTGTACTTTCCATAAGAGTATTCAGAAATGAGAAACCACGTGTCCTGAGAAGCCATATTATATTATGTATGAAATTTCTTCCTTGTGGTAGAAGAGGTGTATATATATGGTTTAATATTGCCTTTGTGGATCATAAAATGTTTTATAGTAATTGAAGTTTTTCCCTTGCTATTTCTCCTGTGATATTATTTGAGTTAATACATGATATCCAGTTTATAGCATGTAAGAGTGACTGTCTGTTCCACAAGTGCATTATATTATATTAAAATTTATTATATAGCATGCTATTGAGGATTGTGTTTGCTAGGTCAAGCTTGTATTTGAAGATAGTCATTAGTTTATATATAATTTTGTTATATGTATCTCTGGTTAGAACTATGTCATTACAGAAGTATTCTAAGCTGTACATGAAGACATGATTGATTATATATTGTATTTGTTTATCAATAACTCATTTAATCCCTAATATTGTTTGTATCTTTTGGATCTTTTGTTTAATAAGAGCTTTCTGATAATCTTTTTTGCCTAAGCTGTTGCATTAGACTCCTAGTATTCTAACTGGATCCCTTTTGTGCAACCAGGGATTCTTTGCCCATCCATTCATATGTCTTGGGTATAGTTTTGCTCTTTACCATTTATTATTTTTAGTTGTGATTTGTGAGAATTGACTTTGATGTCATTGATGTGAAAGAATTGTTTAGCAGTATTAATGATGCACTATAATTTTACTTTGTTGCTTGCGATCTATATGGTATTATCCATATATGCACTAGCTATAATGTTTGTGTATATAGATGACCAACCTTGATCAGGGATTTGCAGGACTTTGTTGTCAACTAGTATCCTTTATATTTGTTATTAATTATTTTGAGAAGTGGGTTATAGAAGATTTGCTATAGCAGAAATGATATCATATCACTTTGATCTATATTATCTCTTACTAGGTAAGGAGCCGATGTACCATGATATGTGAGTACTATGTTCTTTCTATTCTGAAAGATACAGTCTAGGATATTTATTAATTTGTCTGTAATTTTGATTCAGTGCAGTACCTTTTTTAGCATTTTAATATTAACAGAATTATATGCCTTGGACATATCCTGACTTAGGATTCATACTTCTTTGTTTGTCTTTTTGACATATTTGATTATGTTACCTAGGATATGTATTTGATCTTGTATACTATTTCCTGGTAGGACTGCCTAGTTTAGTTCAGATAGAATTTGATGATCTTTGAAGACTTTGGCTAGTCAATCAGTTAGGATCTTGGTGAAAATTTTCCTTCTTGTGTTTAGTAAAGTAATTGGTTTTATATATTGAAATGGTTCTTTTAATCTTTGGGTTTAAATATTAAATATATAGTTCCTTTGTTCCATTCCCTAGGAGTTATGTCTTCATGGATAATTTTATTAAAGATTTATCTTAATCTTCTATAATGTTCTTTTTTAAGTACTTATATATACAATAGGGAATCTGGTTTCTACCTAGTACAGATTTGTTGCTATAATTTCTTTTTGTTGCCATCAATTCTTCTGTTATTATTTTTTGAAGTATGATTGAGTACTAGCTTGTTTTGACTAAAGACCTGATTTCATATTTAAAGATGGGTCTCTAAAGGGAGAGGCAAAAACAAAAGTCAAATGTTTTTTACTAGAAAATATTAAAATTTTTAAATTAATAACTATAAAAAAACTAACCACAATTGTTTTCTATTATTCAAATTATTAATTTATAGCATTTCCAGATTTTTGTCCCTATTGAAGTAAAGAGTTATGAATTTTGTTCCTCAAAAAAGAACATAAGTGATCTATAAAATTTTATATATTAAATATTTTAGGGATCCATCATAATTCATATTCTTGCTACCATTTTAGATGGTGCTCTAGTGGTAATGTGTTTCTAGATAGAGTCCATTCAAAAAAATATTGCCTGACTATTTCTTTGATCTTGCCTGGTTCTATGATGATTTGAATTTTCCCTTCTCTTTTAATAATCTTGTTTAAATGAATGTGACATATGGGTCTATCTAGGATACTATTGATAATAGCTTTTTTGTTGCTCTCTAGAAAGATTTGGCAGCTTATTGTCTTTTGAATTATGGCTCTAGATTCTTTTTTCTTTTGATATGTTTTGCAATAGTCCTATGTACACAGATGTATAACTTTAGTATCTCAATCCACTTTGAATAGTATCTATCTTTTAGATCTTTTTTTGGCTAGAATTTATATAAAATATAGTAATGATTAGCAATTTATTATTTTATATAAGCTTTTATTATATTATAATTATTGATTATATAATTATAGCAAAAATTCTAAACTAAGTTTAACTTTTTGACCTTTGATATTTTGAGGTACTTAGTTTATGTACATATTTTTTTTTAACTGATAAAGCTTTATAATTGAGTTTTTATTAATTTAATAATATAGGTTTTTATATATAACTTTAATTGTAAGTTTATATATTTATAAAGAAAAAAATATTATACTGTAACCCATATTTTATAATTAGAAACCTTGTAATTTTCTATAGTCTACTATAATATAAGCTAGCATGTCAGAACTACACTAGCACTAATATTTATAGAGAATAAGAAAAAAAGAAAGTAACTATTGTTTAAATTTTTTTTTTGTAATAATATTTGTTAGTTCTATATACAATTTTCTGAAACTGTTCTTTAAATGTTTTTATGATTTTTCTGAATCTGTTCTAGCTCAGGTTCAATTTTAAAGCTTTTGGTAACTTGTATTTATAGTTGATTAATTTAGATTTTGTATTGTTATATATTAATTATTTGTATTGGTCTTGGTGTATTTCTTCTGATATTTAAGCTTTTTATCTATATTATGACTTTTTTCCAGTCAATTGTAATAAAAGATCTGAGTTTCTATACTTCTCACTTTATTTGCCAAAATTTATAGGTGATTGTTTTGACTGCTTAAAGTATTTTGATCATATTTAACTTTTTATTTACCTATTCTTACATTGAATAAAATCTTTATATAATATTATTTTTCTTTAACCTGTGTTAGACAAATATAGCTTGTTAATTTTATTGTAAAATATTTGATATTTATATATTTTATGACTTTTATATATTGACTCACCTGTTTACAAAGGTTAACCTTTTCTAAATGCAACTTAGGGAATGATATTTTACTTTTTTTAAGACTTGGATTATCATCTAGCCACTTAAATAATTGCTTATTGCTTATTACTGTAGATATCTGAAGTTTTAACTGTGATTAAAAACCAAAACATTTAAAACTTTTGAATATTTAAACTACTTATTATATCTATTATATTATCTTGAAACTTTATTTATTTTGAGTCTTTTTCTTATTCTGTTATATTTCTGGAGGAAATAATAGAGGAATGATTGGCTTTCTTAAGGACTCATTCATTTTTCTAGTTATCTCAGTTGGTACTCTAAGCCTTTTAGTTTGCTGATAATTTCTTGATTTTGTTTCTATTTGATAATAATGCTATAACATTCATTCTAGACTTCTTTTTTGAAGGTCTTTCTCATTTTTTTACAACATTTATCGATAGCCTCTTGTGTTATTGTTACTAGGATCTTAAGGGCTTTAAGGTACTTTTCCAGGATCTTGGTCTTATCTCTATATATTAAGTAATAAGCCTTCATCCTGTTATTTAATGTCCTGAATCTATTTTTCTGTTATTCTTTGGCTTCTGCCTGGCTCTTATTAAATAGATATTTTGTTTTCTTAATATATAAAGGATTTTACTTTGAGATTTGTTTTATATAATTGATCTTTCACTTTGAATCTTGGAATATTTAAAAAAATGTTTTAGGATTTTTTTTTGTAATTTGCACATTGAGCATATTGTGTTTGAATATAAGTTTGGTTTTCTTTTCTGTATCACTTGGAGGATAAGAAGCTCATAATAAGTTAGATTTACCAGAAAACTTTTGTTCTTATTGATGTTAAAGGAGGTATAGAATATGTTATATAGATTGAATTGTCTTCAAAAAATTTACCAGTCAATTTCTTTACTAGGATGTATTTATTAGTCTTGGATATATTTTTGCTTAATCCAGGCTAATCCTATTTTCTTAGTGTTCTATTTTTTAAGAAAATTTCTAAAACTAATATCAATAGTATGTTTCTTCCAAGCTAATATTGTGAAAACTTTACCCAAAGTAGGTGTTTTTTATCAAATCAAGAGATTTTCTTTTTTAGACTACTTTGCTAGCCTATCTACTATATTGTTAAACTCATTTTTTTGAAAGGCATTAATCTTTTCAAGTATGAGGCAAAGGTTTTTTTTTTACTAAGTTCTTTATTTAGTTCCATAGTAGTCAGTTGTCATTTTAGTCCATTTCCTTATAGAAGTAAACTTTGTAACTAGATCATCTTCTATATTTTGATGACTGCACTACAATCTATATACATAGTTGCTTTTATATTTTAGGTATTGTAAAAATTGCAATAAGTATGACTAGAATTTCTACTATTATAATTAATAGTCATAATATAGCTACTACTGAGAATTAGTTGGTTATTATGTTGTTCTCAATTTGAATCTATGTAAGACCCATTTTGAGTTCATCTCACTTTTTGTATATTACTTATAAGATCCATTATTAAAGAAGGTGGATTGTTTTGTGTTGCTTTTATAGTTGTGTCTAAAACTCTTTATTAGATTTGTTGTATGCTCTTTTGATTGTATAGCCTATTTAATCAATTTGACTTCCCAATTCTTTATTTGCATCTCAATTTCTTCTGGTTTCAATGAATATGTAGTACTTAATTCATTTGTTGATACTATGAACTACTAGTCTATGAATTTTCTGGAAGTGTAAGTAGATTTTTTTTTCTAAAACTTTTTTATCTATTTAGTTGTAGTAGTAACCAGGTTTGGGATATACTGTATGTGAAATTATTGTTTGTTTGGATATATGAGAATAACAAATAGTACTATTTGTGATAGGATTGTAAGTGAGCTGATATGCTATAAAAAGTACTTCTTTGTTTTGTATATTAACTTTTTATTTAGTAGTTCCTATTGTTTTGGTAAAACTCCCCAATTGATTTTCCATTTATCTGATTTAGGGGCCACTTTTAACATTTGGAATTCATGTTCAATCTATTTTAGAGTTTGATAGAACTGTTTAATTAAGTCTTATTGTTCTATCATCTTTGCTTTAATTTGAGTATATCAGCTTGGAATAGGATCTTTACAAGTAATGGCAAAAATTTGAACTGCTCTTTATTCTCTTATTATTAGTATGGTTATATTAATTAGTTGATCCAAAAACATTATTTTGTTCTTTTTAGAGAAGGGATAGCTTTTATATATTCTTTCTTAGTATTTATGATTGTTTTGATATACATGGTACCTCCTTGAGTGTCAAAGATCTTTTTTCATCTCCAGCTGTTATATGTAATCTATAACTTCTTTACCATAGTCAGAGTTGCAGCAGCCAGGTTATCTTTCTCAATTGTCTTGACTTCTACTGGATCATCAAGTATGTTTTTTAAGCTTCCAGTATTTGAGTTGACTTTCTTAAGTTGGATAACTATTGCAATTCCTGAAGCTTCACTATTATTTAGTTGATAAAACAGTGTTATTATATAACTTTTGAGTTAGATTTCCTATATACTTTTGAGTCCAAAGATTTGTTAGTTATATTTATCACTATTTGGCATTGTTCTATAAATTAGAGTTTTGTTTTTAAAGCTTTTCTATATATGGCTGTTAGATCCTTGCAAACTTTCTTATTCAAGTATATGTACTATATTCTGTACTCTATATGAGAGATTAGAACTCTATGGATAATATACTTGACATGTTTTTTAGTTAGGCTTTTGTTAATAATTACTTGGGTTACTGTTATAATTTCTGTTTTGAGTAGATTAATGGTATTCAATTGTTAGGTTTTTCTCCTAACCAGATATTCAAGAATCTTGTTTGGTCATGATTATTTAGTTCCTTGACCATTATTTTATCTATCCCTATATAAATTATGCCTAAGTCTATACTGTTCCAGTTGAAAATCAGGAGAATAGATTTTTTATGTTGATTTGTGAATCATTTGCCTAATAAAATTGTTTGCCATCTTCTAAAATATATTCCATATTAGCTTTGGATTTAGCAATTCAAATAGTATTATTGTAACATATGCAATGTTAAGAATTCATTTCATCACTATGTATCTTAGTTAAAGGAAAACTTTATTAAATGTAAACTAGGAGCAGACAACTCTGAGTTGTCAGTAAAGGAAAAAGATAGCCTTTAAATACATGTTTTCCCAACATAAATAAATATAATAAAAATACATGAAATAATATACATATAATCTTAGTGGTTCTCCCAGAAGATCATATGCATGTAATTAATAAAAAGAAAAAGAAAATAAAATAAAGAACAATATTATAAAAACAATCATAATGAAACACAATATTAAACAAGTATGTCTATAATACCTCTTGTTTCCCCTGAATGGCAAACACAACTATTACTATGAATCTATTGGTGGTTGTCTATATGCTATTAGTAATTCGGGTCTCACGTCGCCTCGGAGCTTCGGGATCAGTGGTCAGGTCATGTGATCCGAAATATCATGTGTTCTAGCAAATCATTAGTGTTTCACAATGTGAGGTTAAATTTTTGATTATCTTGAAATCCTATTTAACAATATATTTTCTGCCTCTAATAAAAGATGTTCGTTTCATCCAAATAACCATAGTTTTCTAAGACCGTTTTAGCAGTTGTTATTTGACTTTCAGGTGTAAAGTCATGCTTTTATCGGGTGACTTAGGTAAACTTGTTACAATTATCCATATATACTATTACTACTTGTCTTAGAGAAAGTTTTTCTTTAAGGTATAGCTTTTAAAAGTTTAATATCTATTCTTCTTTTATCATGTATTTATAGTTTGGATTTCCTTAAATTTTGCATAATAATGGATTATAGAAAATCCTTTCGAGTAAAGGTGAGATTATTTTCCCTTGATCTATTTTATTACCAGTTGTTACTGGACCTAAAAGTTTTATTGGAAGAATTGTTCTATATTTTCTATTTTTAAAGAGGTCAATAATTAATTGCTTACCAGTAGCTAGAATTCAAATTTTATTAATGGCTCTTTTCAACATCTTGAGGTTGATTGTATCATATGCTTTGACTATATCTTGAAAAAGGATCTATAATTTCTTTTTTTTTTTCTGGCTTCTTTACAAATATTGTTTAAAAGTTGAATAGGTGTAGCTAGGCTTTCTTCTTGTAAGTCAATAAAATTAGATCCGTTTATATATATTGGCAAATCTATTGATCAGTATTTTGATAAAGTATTTTCTTGTTATCTTTAGCAATATTATAGATTATATATTGTTTAAACTATAGTTTCATAGTTTTTGCTTGGGTATTGGATAGATATTATTTTTTTTTATTTCCTTGATATACAGTATGATTTACCTTAATTATCTGATCAAATAGTTACTTGAGAGCCTTTTTTCCTTAAGTGCCCAGGTTTTTAAGTATTTTATAACTAATATGAGATGAACTGGATCTTTCTTTTTAGGGAGATTTCTTAGTGTTATCTAAATCTCTTCCATTGTAATTTCTTCCAGTAAAATAGAATATCATACTGAATTTATCCAATCTTTTGGTTGATATTCTCTTTTTTATTTAGAACTAAAAATATTATAGTTAATGTTTTGTTACTTGAAATATTTTCAGTAATAGTTTTCTATTACCTGTTTAATTGTTTGTAGATTTGTAGCTATATATTCTTCTCTATCTTAGTTTCTAATCTTAATTCAATCTAAGGTATATTGGGTCTTTTTCAGTTTAATAGAGAGAGTAGCATTTGTTTTTTATTTCTTTTGAGATCTTCATATCTAGTTTCAAGTGTTTTGTTGATCTGACTCTTAATATATAAACTCTCTTTCTTTTTATAGGCTATTCTTAATATGTGTTCTATATTAGAGATATTTTTGAGCTATATTTGAACTCCTTCTAAGAACTAAGGAGCTGTAAAATCACAATTCTCTGTTTTGATTGTATAGAGTATAAAGCTTATTAATCACTTATTTAAGTTTGTCTCTAGTGTTTGCATACCAACTGCAATAAGTCTTTTTTAACAGGTAGTGAACTCTGTTGGCCTCTATATAAGCTTTATACTCTTGTTCATTTACTGATAATTTGAAGCTTTTTTTATTTGTTATCAAATATATTTATTTCTTTTTAGGTGTTCTATATATACCTTTAACAAGAATATTTTCAAGTTCCCGCCATGTCTGATTTAGCTTTGTTTGAGTCCATATTGAATTTTTAGAATATAGATATAATTAAATATATTTTATTATTTTGATTTCAATTTATTGTTTAAATTTTTCCCACTGTATTGGTATTAAGTTGACAAGATCTAGGATCTTTTTGCCTTATATTCTTTTCTGGTTTTGGTACTGTTTATCTTTCAACAAGTTATCATTTATTAACATAGTTAGGAAAAGAGTATTATTGCTATTTGTAACTGACTCCATTAAAATGTTTTTAAAAGCATTTAGGTTCCCTTGACTTATGTCAGCTATGGATCAAATATAATCAATTCTGCTATAAGCATAATTGTTAGACCATATATATATATTCTTGATTTGTTTCTATATATTATAGATATTAGTAAAGTTTCAATCTTTTAAGAAGTTAAAAATATCAATTTTAGCTTTTTTGTATCATGTTGCTTTCTTTTCAAATGGAGGTCAATCTGTTATTGGATTTACTATTGCATTAAATTCTCTTATAATGATTATCTTAAATTTCTATTATTATAGTATTTTTTTAAGTCATTTACTTTCTGTCTTTTCAGATAGTAAGTAGAATTGATATATACATAGTTTATATGTCTTTAAAAGGAAGTTTTCACCTATGATATAGCCTTCTATTTTTTCAATCAACTCCAGCTTTTTTTCATATATCTTGTTTATATCAGCAAAAAATAATTATCAAAGTTCCCTGGCTCACTTTCGCAGATCCTTTTCTTCTGGAAATTCAATCAATAACAGAATATGGTTAACCATCATCAAACTGTCTAACCTACTCAGGAGTAATGAACAAGAAAAAATATTTCTAGTCAAAACTGAACTAAAAGACCTAGATGTTTTAATTATTGTATTAATGATATAAAGAAGAGAGAACAAAAAATTTCACATACTCTGTGACAATGAAAATTTGGCAACGGAAGCATGCAATTGAACCATCAACATCAATCAGTAAAGAAATTTACTATCAAAGCCCATTCCATTAATAACTATCACACCGATGGCATTATAGTATGGAATATCCTGCTCTAAATTAGAATCCAAGATATTCACAATCATTTTACCAAATTTGGAAATCCAAGAAATCATTCTCAAAATAAATGTTATGTGATCAACTATAATGATCAATTTAGTTCAAATCAAGCAAAACAAAAAGTCATATTAAACTGGTCCAAATTCATTGATGCTGAATCAGTAAGAATATTCAATGCTGAATAGAACCAGAACAAATGAGAAACTGTCAAAACAATGCACTTAAGTTGTGCAACCTACCACCAGACACAACAGTCTATAACCTAAAGAAACTAGTTTAATCAGTCAAAGGCAAGTCCTGCTACATCCCCAGAAACAATAACTATAGAAAAAAATGGTTTGCAATTATTTCTTTCATTAATGAGACACAACTGAAGCCAATAATCAGCTCAAACCCTACCCTATAAGACATCAAACTCAAATAGATTACTATACAAGTCAAAACCTGTGTGATCTGCCAATCTGCTAAACATCTAGCTATGAATTGTATGATCTGCCAACAATAAAAAGAGAAAATTGAACTCAACAAAAACATCACCCATAAATTGGACAAACTCTACAAAAAATTCAGACCAGCAAAAACTGGCAATATTATTGCTTTAACAACACAAAACAGAAACAAGATGACTATAACAGGAAAACAAATCAAAAAACTCTCATATGTAGAAATAACCAGACAAACTAAGCAACCTGGAGAATTTAACATTAGAGAAATTCCAAACAGTGAAAACATATATAATGTTCTATAAAAAATATACAAAAAAATTGATAACATAGAGAAATAGATAGTAGATACAGTATGAATTATCATATCAAAACTTTTGAAAATTACCTTGACAACTCATACTATGAGAACAACTATGATGAATCAAATCTCAATTAACATCAAATGGATAAACCTAAACCAAACAAAGGTATAGTCAGTTTCTTTCCATCTGGAATACAAAAATAGGGCATCACTCCAATTGAGCAAGTAAGAAATCAACAACAATCCATTCAAAACAATATATACCGGATGCACCAAGAATTCTAATTGACAAGCAGAACCTTGGCACACAGCACAACAACATCACATTCAATCAAGGATATCAAACAATCTCCACTGCCCCCAATAACCAATGATGAACATAACAACCTCTCATTACCCATACTCAAAGGTACAACAAAAGAACATAAGTATTCCCTTCCTCGATTCCCCTCTACCAAATATACAATACACCTATCACTTCTACCATTATACACAAAAACAACCACCAAAAATTTCACAGTATCTATTCCCTCAGAAGTAACCAAACTATAACAACAATATTAGAACAGACTCAAACAAATATAAACCATTTTGGACTATTACACATATAATGACGAGGCCTAAACAAACTACTCAAAAGAGAAACTTGGATAGAAATGTAGAAACAAAATCAATGGGACATCATAGTGTCCACAGAAACTAACGGATTTGACAAATCACACAATTGAAAAATAGAAAAATACACCACATGGTAGATGTGCGCTAACCTGATTGGATCTGAAGTGGGCATAGCAATCAAATAGAAGCTCGCAGACTATGTTATCAGTAAACAAACAATTGAAAGCCACATCATCTATATTGACCTAGCATTCTTCAGAAAAAGATACTATAGAATTATAGGAGTCTACTTAGCTGCAAGACCAGATAAAAACAGAAATACCACCCAGAAGCAAATTATAAACTTAGCTAGATAACACATTAGCAACAACTGGTATATAATCATCACTAGGGACTTCAACATGTATCCAAACCCCCACCTAGACAAACTTTCAATTTTTCAACACACTGGAATAGCTTGGCTTCATCGACACATTCAAATATCGCAATCCCACATCACATTGTCCTTACAACACACAAATAGCAGAATCAATAGTATATAGATTAACCCCACATCCATATAGATTTAAATAGATGCAAATATACAGTATATTAAAGCTAGAACAGCAATATCCCTATAAAACACAAGACACAAACCAGTACCATCGAATCTTGACAAATCAAACCACCATACACATGCTTAAGAAGATTTAACAACAATACAATATATGGTTGATTCAATATCCACTCCCAGGTATGAAATAAATTCAGGAAAGATATAAAGTCCTTCGCAAAATCATGGCAACAAGATATTAGCAACAAAAACATATCATCAGATTACAACTGGAATGTGCTCAAAGAAGCAATACTTTTACAGGCCAACAGACATATAAAAAAAATTAAAAAAAAACAATGCCAACAACAGTGAACAATTCCTAACTCAAGACCCATTACACTTATCCAACTCATGAAGCTAAGGAAAGAAGCAACAAATCTCAAAAAAAATTCAAATACCTGGTTACAGCTTGAAGCATTGATCTTATACCATACTATATCCCAAACACTCCCAATCCCAGAACTGACCTACAACACTGAATCTGACAGCTATATCAAAGCCATTAATGAGCAAATCCAAATAGCTAAACTGGGTTTTAAAAAAGATATATATATGAAAATACAACAGAATATCCAATACTGCAAAACTATCAGGAAAAAGTAGTTAAGCATTGACATGAAATGCATGATTAAAGCCATTCTAAACAATATGAAATGCAGTATCATCACCGATAAACTCATTAAACAGGAAGACAACAATGACAAAAGCATAATTTTTGAACCCAAGGTGATCAAAAAGATCATCAAGAATTATTTTAAACAATGGGCCAAAAGTCGAAACATCATTAATCAAAGAGGTACTATATGGAAACAGGAATATGGACCCATCTTCACTATCAAAGAAGAGAGGTTTTCTAGCATAATACAAGACTTCACAATGGAGTAAGTCAAGCAAACCATTTCCAGCGCCAGTTATAAATCAGCACCAGGACCATCCAACATTTCATACATTGTCTTCAAGAAACTAGAACCAGCCATGATCCAAAGCCTCACAAATTTCTTTAACAAGATACTATATATATAGAACATATTTACAGAATGGAAAAAAGGAACCATATACCCACTACCGAAACTCAAGAACTGGCAACTTGATATTAACATCACATGATCAATAATACTTCTTGAATCTATCAAAAAATCTTTATCAAAATAATAATAGTAGAATATCTAAAGTATATATAAATTACTTCATACTATCAGAATACAACTGGGCAGCCTTACCTGACCACAGTACTAGAGACCCTATCACAATAATTAACAGTATTCTAGAAGATACATGAGTCTTAAAAAAACCTTACCATATACTCTTTCAGGACATAAATAAAGCTTACGATAACAATCAATATCCCAAAGGTGATATCTGTAATGAAACGCATTAAGATTCCCAAATAAATTCAAAACATTATAGAAGTATATATCACAGACAGAATAAATACAGTCATTACACATTTTGGAAATACAAATTCATATAAAGTATAGGAAGGTATTGTCGTGGGCTATCCCGGTGAGTCCGTCGCTAATTAGTAGCGCCTTGTGTTATCCAGACTTCACAAGAATACTCACAAATGACACAAAGAAGAGAACGCCTTCTATAAAGAATACTCAAGGAAGGCAGAGGCATGGTGATTGACTTGGCTGAAGGTAAGTGTCTCTTTATTACATTCTGTTTCTTTGGTATATCATTAACTCTTATCTCTATTCTCAATGAGGGCTGCTTTCTTATACATTTAGCTCTTTTCTCAAGGAGGGCTGTTTTTCTAACACAGTCAGCTCTACCTTTTCGGCATACATTGGTAAGCTATTTATACTTTTCTAACTAACAATGGGCTATCTACTTTATAATCGGCTATACTAACTCTAAGCTTTGCTAAACTTTCTATACTTTTTCAGATACACATAGTTCCCTTATCAGTACCCGGGCCTTATCTATAGTTTCTTACCTTGCAACACTCAATCTTTCATGCCAGACTTTCAGGTTTTTGAATTTTAGATCGTTACGTGTAAATCGCGTCACCCATGTGACCCATAACAGTATAGATCAAGGAAATACAATATCCCCCATTCTTTGGAGAATATATTATGATACTTTAATTAACAAATCAGTAAAATACAAGGATATTTACTATGCTGTCCCAAAGATCTGATAGACTCAAAGTCAAAAGCTGAAAAGATCAATATCTCCATAACAGTATATATGAATGACACAATATTTATTACTATTGTGGGCTAAACTGATAAGTCTGTCACTAAACCGTAGTGCCTCGCGTAATCTAGTCATCTTACAAATACTCACAAAGAAGAGAACACCTCCTATAAAGAACACTTAGGGAAGGTAGAGGCATGGTGATTAACTTGGCTGAAGGTAAGTGTCTCTTTATTGTGTTCTGTTTCTTTGGTATCTCACTAATTCTTATTGCTATTCTCAAGGAGGGCTGTTTTTCTAACACATTCAGCTCTACCTTTTCGGCATACATTGGTAAGCTATTTATATTTTAATAACTAACAATGGGCTATCTACTTTATAATCGACTATACTAACCCTAAGCTTTGCTAAACTTTTCATACTTTTTCAGATACACATAGTTTCCTTATTAGTACCTAAGCCTTATCTATAGTTTCTTACCTTGCAACACTCAATTTTTCATGCCAGACTTTCAGATTTTTGGATTCTAGACCATTATGCATAAATCATATTACCCACGTGACCCATAATATTACACAAAGTAAAAAAGATATAAAGCTTATAACTATAGTAGCAATTCCTTCTACCATTTCAATAATATTATAGTGAACCCATCTAAATTAGAGCTTCACATAATCAATGACCAAAAAAACCCAATTATTTTCCAAGATCATATCATACAACCTATACTTAAAAATAATACTATCTGAGTCCTAGGTATCTGACATAAAGAAAAAGGAGGAAAATACCATCAATGGCAACTCATCAAGAAAAAAGGCAACAATATTTACTGGATCTTAACAAGTAAACAAACAACTAATGGACAAGATACATCAATTTATAAAAAACCATATACTCTTTCCTCAAATCAAATACATGCTACAGAACATCATTTTGTCAAAGGAAGACATAACCAAGCTAAATACAAAAATAAGAACCAACTTTAGATGAAGAATCAAATTAGTGACAATATGTCCCAATATAATACTATACCTATCTATCCTTTACAACATAATGGAACTAAATACAAGACAATGACAAAAATTCACCAGTAACTTTCAAGTCATGTACGAAGCAAAAAATATAGCCAACCTGGTCACCAGACTCAAGATTCAAAAACTCTAATATGATTCTTGTCAAAAGATCAATATTACTGAAAAGTACCAAAGCCCATAAAAAAGATTTCAACTTCCTACAAGATGGACTCAGAATAATACAAAAAGTAAACATACAATTTCAGAAAACCCAGACAAGCCTATTACCACACCTAGGCAAACATCTAAAATTTTTCCTAGATGAAATCTGGATAAATCAACACTGACAGAATCTTAAAAAATATAAAATATGTTGGCAAGAACAAATTATAGATACCTTTCAAACAAAAACAATATAATAGCATCAAGTAAACTGTCTCAACTATTGATCAAGTAAGAAAAAAGAACCTAGATAGTACAAATACAACTAAGCAAGAATTGACAAAATCTAATGCAAGGTTTTATAGAAACAGGATTTAACCCAATCACTACAATACAACCAAGATCTTAGGAACTAAAACTAAAAAATTGGTTTTTTTTTGAAAAAGCAAGATACATAATAACTGACCAAAAAGTTAGCCACAACAAAAACAACATTAAGCTAAGGCATTTTAACATTACAGACAAATCAACAGTTGAAGTATACAAAGAATATCAATTCATACCCACATAGATCGACATGACCATAATTGCTACATCAAAGCATTAACATCCTTCCTAATTACTATACCAATTATCAAAATCACTAAGTCTAGTCGAAGAAAGAACAATACCTTCAAACCAAGATTACAGATATCCCTATAGAGCTGGATCAAGTGGTAACAACAATTCAACTCTACACTGGACTCAATAAGAATTATCCATGAAACATTGAGTACCACAACTATTAAACAGATTATAAGAGCTCAGGGCAATCTGCACATCGAGATATAAACAATTGAAAAAAAATTGGAAACAGAGCAATACATTTCAGTTTACATGATGGAAGTGTCAAGACAGACAAAAAACAAAGAATAGAAATAGGAATAATCTTCATTATGCATGACAATACACAACTAGAACTCAATAAAACCTTCACAGGCTACACATTAGTATACAGATCAGAAACCTTGATAGTCACCATTACCTGTATTGCAGCTGGAAAAAGCAAAACAATCAAAATATATACTACCTCCCAAAACCTCATACTGGACTACTATAAGCTTATAACTAACCAGAAACTAGCCAAATACCAAGAGAAGATATTACTCAACTTTAACAAAATAACAAATACCTTTCAACAAAAGTTAACCTGGCACAAAATATCCAAGAAAGATAACAATCTCTTCACAAAAGAGCTTATAAACTGGTATATTAGGCAGTATCAAACAAAGACAAAAGAAATTATAATACAATTCTTTACTTATGCCTAGAACCCAACTATCTGCAACCATACTTCAACAACAATATAGAGAGATCACTCAAAACATCCGAAAAATAATCCAGCAGATTTATCAAGTACACCTCACAATCGACTGGAAACACCTCAACAAAAATACGTCCACTTTTCAAGCCAACTACAAAGAAGTAGACTAGAAAACTAGCTTTGCACTTTTTCATCCAACAAAACTCATTAATCCATAAACAGACAAGTGAAACTCTTAACAATATAGTTTTTCCATCAAACTATGGAACCAAGAGCTCTTAACAATGAACAAACTCCATAAAAGATATCCCAAAACATACAAAACAAACAGTTGCCACAGCTGTGACAAGATAGAACACAATGACCATCCATTTATCTGTTCTCATCATAACATCAACATTTATGAGGAGATAAACAAAAACATCTATAGAGAACTGCGTTACAGAAAAAATGAAAAATCTTCCCAAATAATAATTAGTAAGGTTGGACTTAGCACCAGAAATCTAAACACTCCAATCTTTAGAGGAGGAATCAGCAAAGCTCTAAATAACCTAATTATAGAAACAGTTAAACATGACAAGCTATCTGACATCCTTAAAAACATTAAGCAATATACTAAATTTTTCATTTTCAACATATGGCTCGAAAGATATAGAAGAATTCTATAATAAAAAAAGAGCATGAAATAAACAAAACACCCATCAAAAGAAAAGAGGAAAGAAAACAACAGAGAACACTCAACAAAGAAAGAATAACAACAAATGGACCATAGCAAGCCAATACATAGAACATAATAGGTAAAATCCTGAAAGGAATATATAACATTTTCCACATTATTCACATCACTGCTAACAGAGCCTAGATATGTTAGTTTCTAGTTTAGAAGTAACAAGCCATAAAGGATTTTTCCAAAGTCAATTAGCTGTTTAATAGATTAGAGTAGAAACAATATAAAAAAAAAGAATTAATAGTTAGTTAGCTTTAATTCAAGTAATATGTACTATACTAAAATTAATAAAGTAGGTCTGCTGCACTTTAAAAAAATATATAGATATATATATAAGCAAATTTATTACAAATGAAATATCAAAAAACTCTTTTCTATTCAACACTTTTTCAAAAACAAAATTTTTTATAAGGAAATTTTTATAAAAAGCAAATAATGAAGTAGAGTTTTATTTTAAACCAATATAATGACAACCATTTCCGTAAAAATGAGTCTTTTCTATGGTACTGTTTTCAAATACTCAGGACCAACTAAACAGTTATCTCAAGTCATGGAGCTCTTTACAAATGGATAGGAAGGGCCTTTTCTATTTGTTTTAGTAACTCTAAACGAATTGCCACCTCTACCTAGCAAGTAAGCACTGGCTCTTTTAAAAAGAAGAGAAAAAGAGACCACAGAAAAATCAACTTCAAGAGGAAAAAATGCCAAGTTTACCTGCTCACAAATAACCAAAAATCAAACAACCTCTGCCTCCAAAGGCATGCAAGTGTGCAGTATATGGAGAAGACTTCAACAGCTACTTGGCAAGAAAGAGACACTTCAATAGTATACACAAACTAGTAGCTATGGAAGTTGAGACTTTAAAATCTTCAAAAAAGAAGTTAAAGATTACTCATCTCAATACTGCAGACAACGTAGAAAAAATCATCAAGCCATACTTTAATATTAACAATATCAATATGAACTTAGTCATTGATGTCATTAGATTACTCAGACAAGATAAACTAAGCAATTAACTGATGTAGATTGATGTCAGGTCATTTATTTTTAGTAATGAATTACAATCCTGTCGACAACTCCTTTAGTTTAGTTGTAAGGGCTACGCTACATGTGGAACCTTATCTATCAGTCAGATAGATGATTTTCTCAAAGATTTGACAAATAAGGAATTCTTGATAACGAATTTTACTTCAAGTACAAAAGTATTTTAAAAGATATTCTTATCTAGATAAACTAGTCCAAAAAAGTAAATCGCACACTATTTATATATTTATACATATACAATTGTTAGGGTTTTATAAGTCTAGTGATCAAAAGACCTTGATGGAAGAAGAAATTCATTAGCATTACACCGAAGTATCTAAAAACTGTAATACAGGTTAAAGTATACAATGGTCTAATAACCAAATTACTTTTAAAAATTGTTTTGGAAAAAATGAAAATAATATTATATTTTCTTCCTTATTGGTTGTTATACGTAGTAATCACATGATTAGATAGGTTTTTATTATGCTAAAAATAGTCTGAATATAGTTATATAATTAGTCTATATAACAATACTACAATATATAATATATTATTTGTATTGATATATGAGTTTGGTCAACTTAACATTGTATAATATGACTAATAAAGAATATGACCACTGGCCCCTGACACTTGAACTTCTTATGTCAACCAAAATTACAGCAACAACAATGAATATGAAAGATCACTCAGACTACTCCTTCAGAATCAAAACATGGATGGGAGAACTACCTACTATGGACAAACTAAATGAAAGACATTTTAATATCTACTCAAATTATAAATGCAAAATTTGTAAACAGCACAAAGAAACAAATAATCATATTTTTCAATGCAGCACAATGCAAACAAAACTCCAAAAGGACTTTATCCAGGTCCTAAAGAGGAAAGTGCAGCAAGAGCGGAAAACAAACAGACAGAACCAATCCAAAACAAATGAAAAAGAACATCAATAACACAGAAGCACAATGAAAACATCAAAATATGGTATTAAGTTGAATGGAAAAATATTATTAGGGGAGTTATAATGTATGGTATAATTCAAGTAGCAGAATCTATAACAAAAGATAGAACCAAAGTACTAGAGGTAATCAGAGAAGCAACACACAAATTCTGATAGACTAAGCGGGAAGCATGGAAACTCGGATATGACATTATAATTGATTGGAAAAAAAGTCAAAATATAGAAAAAAAACTCAAGCGCAAGAAGCGACAGGTCAAATACAACACATTTAAGCAACAGATACCATTACAAAGTTCAGACTTACCAATATCACAGGTCAACAAATTCTTTGAGTCAGAACCACAGCCTGAATGAGCCCAAATCAATCTAAACAAATATCTCAAGGACAGATTTGAGAAATTATATATAGAACTAACTTTATAATAAAGAATACTTTAAACAATAGTTATTTTTCTTTCTTCTTCTTTTTAGTCAATATTAGTGCTAGTAAAGTCTTGAAATGCTAGTACCCACTAAGGTGAACTGCGCAAGTCACAGGGTTTTAGTAATAGAATACTGAGTCATAGTATTTTTTTTCCTTTATAAATGTATAGACTCACAATTAAATTTGCATACATAAGCCTGTATTAATGAATAAATAAAAACTCAATGGCAGGGCTTCACCAGTTAAAAAAAAAAAAAAATTACAAATGAAATACAAACAGAAAGAAACAATTTCAGACATTTTTAATATTAGTTCAGAAAATATAAACAACTATTACAATATTTATCAATTAACTCAAGACTTATTATAAATAACTTAAGTAATACTTATTAAACAATTACTACTTTGAACTGCAAAAACTTTAACAATTACTTAAAAGAAAAATATAATTTATTACATAATAAATACAGTTGCTTCCAAAATTTTGAGTTCACTTACTATGTTTTTATTTTAAATTTAAACTTTGACAATTTTTAATTCTTAATTATACAATAAAAAATTATAAAAATTATATATATTACTAGTTTTATTTATTATATTTTTTACAAAAATTTTTGATATGTGATTTTTAAAGTTTTATTATTGTTAGAATTTTTCTTTTTTTATCAAATTTTTACTTTTGGAAGATTTTAATTGGCTGTTATTGTAAATTATATGATAATTAATAAAAAAATAAAAATATTTATCAATAATAAAATGGAAAATTCCAATTTTTTGAAAATTTCCTTTTATGGTAACAACTGAAAAAACGCAAAGAACAACTCCTCGCTCACAGCGACCCCCAACAACAACCA
>CAJVPT010000211.1:0-36327 GCA_910592055.1 Acaulospora colombiana
TTGACTTGAGATAACTGTTCAGTTGGTTCTGAGTATTTGAAAACAGTGCCATAGGAAAGACTAATCTCTACAAAAATATTTGTCATTATATTGGTTTATATAAAACTCCACTTTGTTGTTTGCTTTTTGTTAAAATTTCCTTATAAGGAAATTTTGTTTTTGAAAAAGTGTTGAATGGGAAAGAGTTTTGATAAATGATAAATACTATATATTATTTTATTAGAAAAGATTTAGAATATATCTCTATATATATTGAGAATATATCAATTTAAATCAAAGTTAGATAATTAAAATAAGATCTAATCAAGTACAATCTGTAATAACTCACAAAAAACTAGATAATAAAAAAGTTATCCAAATTTTGAAAGAAAGAAAATTATACTTCTTAAGACTTTATTAAATTAATAAAATATTTACTAAATTAATAGATGAAGTACTAAAGCTATATAAAGGTTAAAGCCTCTTGTATACCAAAAAATAAGATCATCTTAATTTTAAAAAACTATGTAATAGTCTATATTAAAAATAAAAAAAACTTGAGAAAGTCACTCCAATATCAGATTAAAGTTAATTATTAAAGACTAGAATAAAATACAAAAAATTACTATAACAACAGAGTATTAGTAGCTTTAACCACTTTAGAAAGTTCAGTTACAGTAATAAAAAGGAGTATCAAACAAGAATACAAAAACTAAAAAGAAGAAAGTGAAGTCTATTTTGAGATAAACATTTAGGATACAATATAAAACTAATAATAATTATTAGTCAAGAACCAATAGACAAATAGTAAGACCAGTGCTTCCAGCTACTAGTAGCAATAGAGAACCAATAGAAAGAAAAAGAAGTTGAATATCAGGTAAACTATACAAGATCAATCTGAAACTGATAATAAACCTTTAGATAAAAGGCAATTATGCAAATAAAGAATAAGATATAAGACTAAAAGCTAAGGATTGATCACCACTTAGGAGTCTAAAGTATTATAGCTAAGTAATATAATAGAAAAGCTTGGTAAAAACTTGACAAGCTAGAAAAAGATTTACTAAAAAGGTGAACTAACTACTCCTGAAATGTATATTAGTTCAATCACAGGAAAAAAGAAAATATCAGCCTACTATTTTCAAAGTCAATATAAAAAACAAGAACAAAGTACAACAAACAAAAACAAAAAATAATAAGAAGAAATAGAATAATCAAGATTCCAATATTTATTTACAAGACAATTAAAATATTGATATATTTTTGCAAATAGAGAAAATTAAATTTTTAAACAATAATGAAAAAATAAAATAGTTTATAAAAGAAAAGCAAAAAAATAATATATAAAATTAAGTAGTGAAAATAAAAATATATAATGTCAGAGATACAATATATTTAAAAATCAAAACAACATAACCTTGTTGAAGAAATTTAAGAACAAAGAATAGATATAGTAGGATTATGTAAAACAAAGTCAACTGAGATCAAAGCAAAATAGATTTTTAAAGAACAAAATGTCTATAAAACTTTTATAGTACTAATAAAAATACTTTTTTTGAAGTAGATATCAGTTTTCTAGTTAGAAAAGACTTGTAAAAAATATAGTATCTATAAAAAAGGCAAAGAGATATATAATAAATATCAATTTTCTCTATAGTAATGATCTGTAGGCAATGATTTTATTAATTAGAGGATTTATTCAAGTTAGTAAAGGGGCAAAACATTATTCCCTAAGTTGCATCTAGAGAAATAGTATTTCGACAATAGGTGAGTTAGTATGTGAAACTCAAAATATTTTGTAAATATTCTTGTATATATACAATAAAGATATACCATACTGACCTAACTGTGGGTTAAAAAAATAAAATAAAATAATTATCAATTTTTTTATACAAAGAAACAAAGTCTATATCATACAAGTTTATATTTTTTCTGATAAGAAAAGAAGCCAGAAAGTACAAAAACATATGATAAGCTTTCTTAAAGAAAAGCATAAAAGTGACTTCTATATAATAGTAATAAAGAATTTCAATGTAATATACAATTCAGTCAAATATAGAGTATTATCCTTTAAAGTAAGCTTTAAACTCTTCTGGTAATCAAAAATTCCATTATTCAATATATTGAATAAGTGGAGATTTATAGATATACAAGTAACATAAGAAGAAAAAAACAAAACTTTAATATGACAAAATACAATAAATAGCTATATAGATTATATCTGGATATCACAAAGTTTAATAAGATATTCTATTCTATAGTTCAATAATTAAAGTATAGAAGAAATCATAGATAGTAATTACACTATATTTATAATAATACTATATAATACAGGTTTTTTGAAAAAAACATAGTAGAAGTGATTGGGATAAGGCCTGTTAAAAAATTGATATAAAGAAATTAATATCAAAACAATGGCAAGTATTTAGTGATAATATATTACATAAGCTTAATATAAAATTGAATCTACTATTATAAATAAAGTCAAAAAATAGTGAAAAATAAAGCTAGACCAACAAGATCTGAGAGTATTTGAAGAACAATAAGCAAAGTAGCTTACAATAAGCTAGCAACAAAGAAATCTGTTTCAATTAAAACATGATACTATAAATATAACCTAGAATGTATCAAATATAGAAGATCTTTATAACTGATGATACTCTATAAAAAAGCCATAGTTGCAAAGAACTTCACTAGCTTATAAATCTTAAATATAGCTATTAACAAGCATAATAGAGTATATGAGCCTAATTATTAAATAGAAAACTATTGCATCCAATATAGTATCTTCAATATTCCTTAAATATTATTAAAAAATGATATTAAAGATGCAATAGAAGGTCTCAAGCTAATATATCAGAAACTAAAAAAAAAAAGATAAAGAATAAAATTAATCAGTCTTTGAATGAAAATATAAAACCTGAGAACTATCAAAAATAAATAATAAGCTCTTTAATGGATAAAGAAAGAATAAAAATAGTGCTTAATAGAATCAAAATCAAGGAAAGTGAATCTGAATATATAATAATCAAATAAGAAAAAATGGAAAAGGAGATATAAATATATTATTAAAATGCTTTCAAAAAGTAAAATGCTGATTTTTTAACAAGTAATTAAAAAACAAAATATAAGCTTAAAGACTATATTAGAAAGACATAGTGTAAAAATCTCTTAAAATCAATTTTATAAAAAAAATTAAGTGAAATGCCAAAAACATTTCCTAACAGCAAAGTAATAAGCAAATTATAGATTAGCTATAAAATATTGAAGAGATTAGAATCTAAAGGAAAAGAATATTTGAGTAAAATAGTTAACAACTTTTTAAGATAGAAAATAACTCCAATGCAATGAAAACAGAGCTATATCTATTTAGTTATAAAGCCAAAGTCATGAAAATATAATCTGGTAAATACAAATTTATAGTTTTGCTAAAAGTAATAAGAAAAAATTTATAAAAATTCTTACTAACAAATTAGAAAATATTTGTAAGATTAATAATATATTCAAAAATCACAATTATGTAGAACTTCCTGGTAAAAGTATAACAAAACCTATTCAGATTTTGAACAATATCTGTAAAGATGCACGAGAGAGTAAAAAGGAGCTCTAGATATTCTTTCAGGATACAGCTAAGACATGTAATATTATTAGTCTGAATATATTAAAATTCTAGTGGCTTTATTAATATAGTAATAAACTTGTTTCAAAATAAGTTTAGAGTCATTTATAAAACAATTTAATAAGTTTAATAATAGTAGGGGATGGAATTGATAAAAAAAAAATCATCATTTTTCTGATATAAAGAATATTTATAATTCTCTTCTATGCAAAATTCAGAGCAATAAAGAATGGAGATACAAAGAGAATAGTCTCATGGGATTCAGATTTAATAGGAAATAATACAAGAAAACTGGAGTCTCGATATATAGCTATTATCTTTATAGATGATATGTGAATTGCTAAATCCAAAAAAGATATAAAAAAAATTCTGGAAGAAGCAAAAAATTTTTATAAGACAAATAATATTCAAATCAATAGTAACAAATCAATATTAGTTACTATTAATTATTCCAACTAATATTTGTTAAAAGTTTAAGCAAATATTAACAAAGAAATGGTCAGAAGGCTAGATAGAACCAATTAAGCAAGATTTCCAGAAATCTAGACAGGCAATCAAAAGATTGCAGTTGAACTTAAAAAAAGAATTTAAAGAAAAATCAATGTAGTTATCAAAGCTCTAAAAAATAAAAAGGTGACAGGCAAACAAATACTCTATATATTGAATAAAGTCTTGATATCAAGAATTGAGTTTTGAATACAATACAATATATTGCTTTAAAAAATATATAATATCTTAATAACAATATATAGAAAGTTCTTTAAGAATAAAACTGTCATTAGTGGATTAACATCAAATAGTATTATACATCATACAAAAATCACAACTTAAAAAATATTTAAATATTACAAAGAGAAAGTCAGATAATGGGATTATATAATAAACTCAATAATCAAAAACCAGCAGGAATCACAATAATTATTAGACTCAAACAAGCACAAATCAAAAATTAATAGTCTAATAATCTATTTCACTATAATTTTTTATATTATTATTATACAAAATTAACTTTATGCTTCTAATTTTGAAGTTAGCTAGAGATATATATATAACTTTTTAGAGCTAAAAATGGTATAATATATTTGAATGAAATAAGAAAAATAGCTCAATTAATAAATATTTTATATTAAATAAATACAAAAAAGCTATATCTTTACTGAAAATAATAGTTTAATGAACTATATATAAATTAATTAATTAATATAGATACTAAAAAAATATGAAACTGGAGAATATTATAGCTTATATAAAATATAGATAAGGAACTAATTCTAGAATAGTATTTATCAATAGTTAAGACTATACAAAAAGAAGAAATAGAATAGCTTATCAAATCTTGAAAAATAGATTGGATAAAATAAAAATTAAAATATTTCATAGTAAAACATTATCATGGCAAATGAAAAAGTTATAGATTATTATAAAAAATAAAAAAAATCAAGTTATCTAGAGAAAGTTAATAAGAAAAGGTATAATGGATAATATAGAAATAAAGCACTTCAACTATTTAGTAATTAAAGAATATCAACAAGTAACAAGTTTAATAAAATACCTCAGGTATATAGAAGGTATAAAGAAAAATAGCTGTTATATAATAATAGAAAAAAGAGACAGAGTATATATAGTTTTATATATTAATACTAAAAAATTCATTAGAAGAGCCCAGGTATTAAAAATTTCAAGAAACAAGACAACTATAAAAAAGAAATACTTAAGGTAATAAAAGAAGATCAAGAACAGATTCAAGTTGTCAAAGTAGTAATATAGAGATAAAAAGCTGAAAATAAAAAATTATTAGAGACAATATAAAAGAAAGTGTATATTAGTTCTACTTGATAAAAATACTTCAATAAAATCAAAAGTCAAATAAAGTAATAATCTTCTATTTCAATAAATCACTGATCAATTATAGAAGTAAAGAAATGAAATAAGAATGGCATGGATTCAAATAGAAAAACAGAAAAAAAAAGCAAATTTTAAATAGGATAAAAAATTTACCATTATTAATAAGGACAAAAGTAATAGTAATCATTACTATATTGTTAGTTGTTCTTATTAAAAGTAGAGTTAAAATCTATATAGACAGTCAAGCCTATATCTTCAAATGGAAGAAACTGAAGAAAAAAGATCTCAAAAAGATATATAAAAAATAGTTGAATGAAAAAAACTAGTTTCTATAAATGTGAATACTAGATTTTATAAAGAAAAAATACTTAAACCTAGAACTAATTAAAGTTAAAATCCACTCTAGTAACAGATATAATGAAGAAACAGATGACATAATTAAATAAGCCTTTCAACTTCCTGTAATAGAATAGAAGGATCTTATATTATTCAAAATAATTATGGAAATTAAATGGCAAAGTATAATACTGGATACTCTAATAAGACAATTTATCAAAAAAGTAAATAGCAAGACAATAATCTATTAATGAATACAATAAAATAGAATCTAAAAAAAATAGAGCCAACAAATATACAATCAATATAAATATATATGGAATCTTATATGGAATAGAATGAAAAATGAGCATACATGAAACACTTTCTTTAAAAACTTTCCTAAAAATTTTTTCTCATGATATTGGCAAATGATGAATTACTGACTTTGACAAAACTAGCAATAATAAGATCAAATATTTACAAACAAGTGATATATATAAAGTGCAACAAAGATACAAAAATAGTGAATCACATACTAGAATGTCTAATATATAAAAAGCAATTGCAAGAAGTATAAATGAAAAGATTAAAAGAGGTACTAAAAAAATTTAAGAAACTTTTTCAAGAAAGAAAAGAGAAAATGAAAGAAAAAGATATATACTGTAATTAATTATGAAAGATAGAGAGAAAATATAAAAACTAGATAAGATAATCTTCAAACTTATATAAGAAGTTTTCAAAAGTGGTTATATAATACTAAGGTTTGTAATTATATTTAGAAGAAAATCTGAAATAAAAATGTGCAAGAGTAATTAAATAAAAATAATCACAGAGAATTAACAAAAAAGATAAAGTAAAAAGATCAGATCTAAAAGTTCAAATAATCAAAATCAAGGTCAAGAAACTATTAATTTTTGAAGAAGAAAGATTAAATAACAAGAATTTGAAGAGAATCTTAATAAAAGAAATTAAATACAGAATGAATTAATTGGGTTTTGATTTCTATCAAAGCTTCATAAAGTAATTTGCAGTGATAATTTACATGCAATGATATTAATATTTGGAAGGATATTCACTTGAACTATTAGTAAAGCTATAAATCATTCCTAAAGTTATACTTAAAGTGACAATAATCAATATGAATAAGTTAATTAGAGATTTAGCTTTAGTATCACATTAATATATAAAGTTTACAAAATATTTAATAAAGTATATGCTTTTCACAAAGTAATAATTCCTTTTTATATATATTGTAAGTACTTTAAGTTAAATTTTGAAGATAATATTACATTTCCCTAATAGATTAATTATAATTTTTTTACTTATCAAGATCATTATCAATAGTTTATTACTATTGATTTATTTCAAAATTAATAAATTGTTAAGTTAAAAAAGGAAAAGAAAAAAAATAATTAGAGAGAATAAACAATTCAAGACTTATCAAAAAAGTTTAAAATAAAAACAATCTTTTTTTAAAGGAATTTATCTAATTAGAATAGTTTTTTTGCTTTACTTGAATTTTGAAAAAAAGGTTCTTTTTTACTATCTATAGTATCAAACAAATCAATTTAATTGATTCTTTATTTAAACAAATATTGAATTGAGATATCTCAAAAAAAGCATTTAGATTTTAGTTTTTATTTATTAAAGCTTTATTATTATCAAAGAAACTTGTATTCTTTTTTTTTTTTAATGCTGATTCAGTCTTACTTTATTTAAATTAAGTAAAGATGTATATATTATTTATACTAAGACTACCTATGTTGATTAAACTAGTTCAATAGAGAAGAACCCACTTCGCAGTCTGTTGCTACTCTAATAGACTGGACTAATACTAGGGATTACAATTTTTATCTGAATCTGAATGATCCATGGATTTGATCCGAATGGATCAGATCAGATTTTAAATTTTTTGATCTATTTGTATTTGAATCGGATACAGATTTCAAGTTTTAAAATATAGCTAGGTTTAAATAAAATTCCGCAGTTTAACTATATTTAAATATAGCTATTTAAGGTAATTAAAAAAAAACCTAGATTTTTTTTTTATATTCCTTTACATTTTTATATATTTCTTTAAAATTTTGTAATATTTTTTATAATATTTTTTTCCTTGTAACATTACTGGTATTATTTACATCATAAATAAAATAGAATATGATAGTTCTTTCAATGATTCCAATGAAATCAATGATGAAAGTTTCAATTTAGATAGTTATAAATTGAGTAATACCAGTAATGTTACTACAAGTAGTTTTTCAGAGGTATTATCGAGTAATAAAATAAATTATAGAAGTAAAGTGTGAAATTATTTTATAAAGGATTTTGATTTCAATGAAAGTAAAAAAGTTTCCTGCAATTATTGCAATATCAAATATACCTGTAGTGGAGGTAATACCTCTTATCTTTTCAAATATTTAGATAAAAACTACTTGATAAAAATAAATCCTATTCCAATAAATCTTTAATCGAAAAATTTTTTAATACTACAATGGTCAGTATAAATATACAGTATTTATTAAATTTAAAATCATACTAAAATTTATTTTTTATATAGTGGATACATGAATCTGAAAAAGTAAAACAAAATCTTATCTGATAGATTGTTATAAACCAATACCTTTTTACGAACATAGAGGAGCCAGTATTCTATACATTTATTCAATCAATCTCACAAAAAACTAAAATACCAGTTATTGTATCTGTTAAAACATATATAATGGATTTGTACTTGATTGATCAAGAAAAAATTAAAAAAATTTTGCAAGAAGTGGAAAGTTATATTTCATTCACCCTCGATATTTGAATATCAACTTTTATGAAGGCATTTCTAGCAATAACTGCACATTTTATCAGCAATGATTGGAAAATGCATAATATAACATTAAATTTTGTATAAATCTGGGGCATGTATATAGGTGAAATATCAAAGAAAGTTTTGTATTGTGCTTAGAAAAATATATGGTACAAAAGAAGGTAAATTTATTTTACATTTAATATATTGCAGTTATATGTTATAACATATATATATATATATTAAAGATAATGGGAATAAGGACTAACAATACATCAAATAACTTATTATTTATTAAATCACTGGAAGAATGGGGAAATTTGCAAGCAATTTCTTTCGATGCAGAAGAAAATTATTTTCAATATTTTGTATACTGCATTAATATTAGGATTCAAAAAACCTTAAGTATATTTTCAAATAAATTGCAGAAGGTAAATTTTTTATAGATAGGTTATTTATTTTTATATCTGTAACTAACTTATGTATATATAGTTGCATAGACTTATCATAAAAATATAATCATCACCTTAGCAATGTGAAAAATTAAATATAGCTTGCAAGTCCCTAGTAATTGAAGCTTTGAAACTAATTTTGAATGTAGAAACATGCTGGAATTCAACATATGAAATAGTGGCCCATGCTATACAGCTAAAAGCAGTAAGTTTAATTTGTTTTTATTGATATTTATTTTAATTTTAATTTTAAAAAATTTATATATAGACAATCGAGTATATTATAATGTTAAGCCAGGAACTAAAACAATATATATTTACTGATGATGATTGGAATATATTCAGGTAGGTTGTAAAATTGCTCGGGCAGTTTAAAGAAACAATAGAAATAATTTTAGCTTCAAACTATCTGATACTTTCCTTAATCATCTCTGGGTATAATACATTAATTGACTATTTAGAAGATATATGTAGTAAAAAAGAAGTCAACAAAACAATAAAAGAAGTTGCTGCTGTTTGTTTAGAAAAATTTAAAGAGTACTATAACAAGACTAATAAAGCAAGCTGGCTGGCAGTTATTTTAGATCTGAGGTTTAAAATAGAATATTATGAAATGAATAAGTGGAAAGAAATAGTTAGTGAAATTAAAGAAAGGTAAGTATATTTTTATATATTATTAAATGTGATACAATAAATATTAAGTATGTTACAATTTTAAAGTTTTTAGAAGCTTTTCAAAAATACAAGAAGTGTGGTATAGAAAATATTGCATTAGGCAGTGGCAAAGATATCCAAGGGACAGTTATTTCAAAGCTGTTTAAGTAGCACCATATAGAAAAACTAGATGAATTGTAACTGTATTTTTTTCTTTCAAATATTGGTGACGAAATTGATATATTAGAGTGATGGAAAATGCATGAACATCAATTTCTATATTTGGCACTCATGGCACGTGATTATTTGGCAGCACCTATAATGAGTATTCTATCAGAACAAGTATTTTTGATAAGCAAAAATTTAATAATCGACAAAACAAATAGGCTATTAGACAAAACAGCTAGGGCACACATGTGCTTGAGGTCATGATGGAAAGGACCTTTAGCAAAAAATGCTGGTCATTTATTTTAAATTTTATTTTTTTTGTTGTATTGTTTAATGTATTGTCAGAACTATATTTAATGTTTAAACTTTTTCTAAGATAAAAAAAAAATTTTAATAAAGCAAGCAGCCTATATATTGCAGCACTTATATAACAATACTGCTATAGTATCCAATATAATACTGATGTAGGCCAATTGACACAAGTTACTATAATTGTTTGGGTAGATAGTAATTGTTAAAAATCAATCAATATAAGAGTAATCTATAGTAGAGAAACGTGATTGGACAATAAATAAAAAAAACTTTTTCTGATTTTTTTGTTGATTTTTTATTTTACTTCCTTTTACTTTTATCATTTTATCATCTCTACTGTCAGATATTTTGTCTAGAAATTTTTTTTTTACCTACAAATGTTTTTTCCCTGTTTCTTGCTAGTTTTTGAGAAAATATATACACTTCTTTATATATTGACTAAATAATTGATTTTATTTAAATATATACAGCTGCCTACCATTACATAGCTACAATTGAAGATATATTTTTATCGCTACTGATATTTTTACAACTGTTACATTAACTGCCTTTGCTTTTGCTACAACTGTATACTCAGTTCTTTTTTTTTTTATCAAATAAACTGGCACCTTTTTGATTACTTTAACTACATCTTTATTAACTATTTTAACTAGAATATTTATCAATCAAATATCCTAGTACCTTAATTATTGACCAAACTTTTTCATTTATTCACTATTCCTACCATATTTACAGCCAAGTGAGTACAAGGTATTCAATATTTTGTTGCTACTACATCTTCTATTTATTTTTAAAACACTGGTATAGGTAATATGATGCATGTTTCGAAGAAACAGAAACAGATCAAAGCTAATAATAAGTAAATCAATTGAAGGAGGGAACAAAAACCAAAGAACCTTTTATCTGGCAAGTCTATAAAGTTGCCTTCAGTGGGAAACCCTGAACTAATACTTATAGACTGGCCTTCATAAAAGTGCAGCCAGCTGCTGTTGATAAAGTTCGATATTGTCTTTAGTAGGAAATCCTGAACTAATATATTAAATTTTGTTAATAAAATGTTATACAAGCTTAAACTTGTTACATTGCTATTGCTACCTCTAGTAGGAAACCTTGGACTAAAGCAGAACTCTCAAAAACATTTAAGCAGGCATTTGTATAGTTGCAAGTTGGATTGTTAACAATTTAACTTGCAATTAAGCTTTCAGTTTTCTATTGCACTGGCAAGGTGTACATGTATATATATAGCTAATACCTATTTTTTAAATATATATAGAAATTTATATTGCTGCCCTGCATTTCCTTGTGTCATTGAAAAATGATAACTCTGAGGAGTATGTTGCCTGCTTGCAAAGTTCTTCTATTAAATTAATAAGTATTTGCCTAACTGTATTTGATCCTAATATCGATTCTTTTTCAAATGTAAATATATCGAAGTATATATACTTGCTATTTATATTTTATTAATGCTAATAAAAAAATAAAAAAATTGGTGGAGAGAATTTGTGAGGTTCCTGAGATTTTGTCATACCAATGATATAGAAACTGCAGCTACTTTGAAAGCAGATATTGACAAATTGAAAAAAAAATAAAATGAAAACACATAAAATTTTATAAGTTCAAATAGTTTTAATAATAAAAAACCTAGTTAATACCTTTATATTTCAGATAAGAAAGAATCTAATGATATAAAAACATTTTGCCAATGCTCATAAAGTAAAAATGATATTTCTTGAGTTCCTGTCTAGATATAACAAAAAAATCAAAGGAAAGTGGATGTACAAAAAAATAAATCTACTGCCTCCATATATACAAGCCATTGATACTATCTCCTGCCTATCAAATTAATAAAAAAAATGAGAAAATTATAATTCATGAAAAGATTCAAGCAAGGTGATGCTACTGTATATCATAACTAGATTGGATCCAAAGTTTTAAATATCATGCAAGGTACAGTGCTGGAAATGTTCCATTATAAAAAGGGTTGTCTAGTTTAATGGTATATTGAAACTTAATCAAGGAATATTGGTAGCTGCTAAGTATATAAAATTCATATATGACAACAAGTTTTAGATATTTGTCAACAAGGGAATGTGAAATTTTTACACATGTTTTCAATATACTGAAAGAGTTATGAGAAACAAGCCAGCAATACCTGCATGAAGAAAAGATTAGTACGATGAATAGCCTCCTGTTAAACTATGCAATGAGTATTTTTCTTGTTGATGTGACTTCGAGTATATAGCAAAAAATTGCTGAGCATGGACTTCCAAGATTAGATAAAAACAAGTATGAAGCAGTCAAAAAAGGTATCTCAGTTTTTTACGACAAAAAGAAAATTAAACTTAACCATCCCTTGGGTCTTTGTGAAATATATGCATTCTAGAGGTATAGCAAATTTGCTTATGCAATACAAATTTCCTGAATCATGCAATTGTAGCCAGCTGCTTGAAAGAAATTTGCTTTGAAAGTGATTTATAATTTACTTGCCATGAAGGAGATTTTAATGGAGGCAACTTCTACATAGCCAAATGAAAAATAAAAATAGAAATAACAGATATTTTTATAAAAATAATAAAAAAGTTTGAAATATAAAATACTAAGTTTTTATTTAATTTTTATACAAGCAATACTCTTTTTTGCTAGCCAGAAAAAGAGTTACATAGCACAATTGTTTTGCTGAAGAAAGATGTAACTAGTGGTTTATTACAAAACCTTGTAAAAAAAACAATATCAACAATTAAAAAATGAAAAGAAAGTATTGAAAAAAAAAAACATATGAAGTATCGACAAGAACAATTGCAACAAAATCTCTCTACTTTGCTAGTACTGAAAGAATCAATAAAAAAAAATCAAGACAGTAGCAGTTTTGCAGAAAATTTAAATTATACAGGTGTATATTTTAATTTAGAAGAAAATAATCGTGAATAGCAATAAATTATAAATATTAAAAATATATATATAACTTAAAGTTGGCAAGTAAATATTAAGTAGGGAAAAATAAAAAAAAAAAATGATTAAAAAAAATATCTGATTAACTGAATAGATATGAATTAAATAACAATAAATCTATTTGAATATGGATTGGATCAAATAAAAACTGATTCAATTAGATTTGAATCAGATTTACCTAAAGTCCAATCCAATTCAATCTATTGCAATCCCTAATTCTGCCATTTAATTTCTGTGATCATTTTGGGTGAGATCAATTTTTTCTATTTTATCATTAAAAATCTTAGTACTACTTTGACCAGAACATTTGCCTCTTTATTTTACTAGTATTAGAGTGTGCTTTAACCTTGATAAGCTTGAGATCCAGCATAAATATCCATAGGGCCCAGTTTTAATCTTTTAATCATCTTTTGTGGGTCATTTTGGGATCCTTTTGTTCTATAGTTTTCCACTTCGAGATGCAGATTTGATTATTTATAAAGATCTTAATCTTATTATCTACTGGAGCTACTAGTAGTATAGTAATTATTGCTACTAGTTCTGTTCTAGTAAATGAAGGCCAGTCCTTTATTGCAGTTTGAAACTTGATTTTTCTTTCTGATTCTCTTATTTATACCCATGCTGCTTCCATTATTATATTTGTACTTTCATGGTTTATAAGGGACCCATCAGAATAGAATGTCATTGGTTTTTTTCTTTGCTTATTGCGATTAAGTATTTCAATTAGATGGGATTGATAAGCACCTTTTTTAACATAATCTTTGATGATATTTGTTTCTCAATCCTCTATTTTAATCTGTAGTACTCTTTCATTTTGGGTAGTTACTTGGTTACTATATATTGTTCTACATATCATACCTTTCAATGCTTCTTTGGGACTTGAAATTTTCAATAATTAGAATCTTCTGATGAACTTTCTTGCATTGAAATAGGGAACTATATATATTTTCTCTATACTTGTTTCTATTATACATCAGTCTTCTATTTTTATACCTCCTGTGTAACCTTGATATTGGACTAGCTTTGATTCTCAATTTTTAATAGGATTGATATATTTAAATGCTCTATCTTAAACTGTTTTAAAGTATTATCTAGAATCAATTTCCTTCAAATTATCTGTTGCTATTGAAGTTTGCTTCTTGTAACCATACAAAGTTTCTGTTATTTGTTAAAGTTGATGTTGAGAATAGGATGTTTTGAGCTCTATTTTATTTATTCTTCTTTTCAGGATTCTATAAGCTGTTTTAATATATTTTCTTGCATTATCTCAATTATAAATAGGTACTATCCTAGTCTTTTGCTTGTTTTCTATAATAGTTGAAGCATTTGTCAATTTTATAGTTTTCTTGTTTCATAATCAACTAGTTGATCTATATACATCAGTTTATTGTTTCTAAGTAATGGAATTGCTTTTTTATACTCTTCTATTGGCAGGTATTCTTTAATTGAACTATTTTCTTGGTTCTATTTGAAATGTTATTCCATTTTCAGCTTTGAAAGGTCATGCCTATATCCTTGGTTAGCTTCAATACTTGTAAGAAGAAGTTATCTTTTTCTGGAATGTTATTTGGTAAGTTTAATGTAAGCATGCTGACAGGCTTCTAGTATCTGACTTGTGCTTGCTTGAGTCTAATAATTGTTGTAGTTCTGGTTAATCCTGAATTATTTAATCTATTGCATAGTCCTATTATCTGGCTTTCTTTCTATAATATCCAAATACTCTTTAAGTTATGAATCTTGAAATGATGTATTGTACTATTGGATATTGATTATTATAATATGGCCTTATTTTTGAACAGTTTTCTGTATACCATTGTTAAGATGTTACACATCTTTCAAGAAAGTATACTGTGTTGCATTTTGAATTCAATTCTTGATATCAGTACTCTATTCAAAATGTAAAGAGCTTGTTTGTCTGTTAGCTTCAGGACTTTAATAATCACATTAATTTCCTTAAGCACTCATTCTTTGAGCTCAATAGCTGTTTTTTGATTGCCTATTCAAATCCCCAGAAACTTTGCTTGTTCAGTTCAATCTATTTTTCTTACTACTTCCTTATTAACTCCTGCTTAAACTTCTTCTGGATACTGATTGGGATTGTTAATAGTAACTAGGACTGATTTATTACTATTAATCTGAGAGTCATTTGTTCTATAAAATATCCTTGCTTCTTTTAATATTCTTTCCATATCTTTCTTTGATCAAGCTATTCATATGGTATCATCCATAAAAAGCTATTGCTGCATGTCATAACATTAACTTTCTATTACTATCCTTTTTTAAATCTGAACTCCAGATAACTAATATTTTATATCCTTTTGCCTCATCATTTTAGATCTTACATAGTAGAGGATCATAAAATATTCTCCACATTAAAGGTGAAATAGTTCTTCCTTGATCTATTTTATCTTCTGTGATAATTGCTTCTATTAGGTTTTTTTCATATATCACTCTAAACTTTTTATTGTAAAATAGACTCATTATGATTCGAATAAAACCTTCTAGAATTTTGATTCTTTTCATGACCTTGACTAGCATATTGAAACTGATCATATTATATACTTTTGTCATATCTTGGAAAAGGATCCATAACTCCTTTTTGTTTTCTCTTGCTTCTTCACAAATATTATTAAGAATTTGTATTAGTTCAGCTATACTTTCTTTTAATAATCCTGTGTAGTTGAGACCTCTCAGGATGTTATTGCTCTTATAAAAATTTGTCAGTTTATTTGGGAAAATTTTAGTAAAATACTTTTGTGTAGCTTTTAGCAGCACTATTGGTCTTGTGTTGATGAGCTCACACTTCTATGGCTTTGGTTTTGTTATCAGATAAATATAACTTTGCTTCCATTTGTATGATGTGACTTTCCATTTTAAAAAGCAGTTCAATATCTTCTTTAGATAAAGTTTTCCTTCTGAATCTAATCTTTTTAATATTTTATAACTGATTTGTGATTTTCCTGAGGCTTTATTATTTAGAAGTACTTTGAATGTTTCATCTAGTTCTTCTTGAGAAATCAGCTTTAAGAGATCCTTATATTATTTTTCTTTAATATAGCTTCTGGAACTATATTTTTCTTTCTAGCCTTCTGTTAGACTGTTGAAGTTAGCATCTTATATTCTGAAGGCTTCTGGATGGTATTGTCTTATCTCCTTTTCTATTTCATCCTTTCTAGTTATTATGTAGTCATTTTCTCTTTTTTTAACTTTGACTCTGTTCAAAACTATTTTAATTTGCTTTCTATCTATTAAAGAGTTTGCCATTATTCTTTGATTATTTCGCAAATTATTACACCTTTGTTCTATGATCTTTTTAATAACATCTTTTGTCTTTTTTGCCTCTGTATTCTGGCAGATTAGCTTTAGGCCTTCTATTGTATTACTTATTTCTTTTTTTAAAAGTATCCCTGATATATTTGAAATGTTATATTGAATACAATAGTTTTCAATTTGGTGATTGGAATTGTATGTTATATTGTGTTTCTTAATTGCCATATTAAGGGCCTGTAGCTTGTTTGATTCTTGTGAGATTTGCACTTTCTTAAGAAATGTTTTAAGTTAAAAAGCTTGTCTATATTTGATATATTCTGGACTATGCTTATAATGTTTTTCTTGGGTAGTAGATATCTTCTTACTTGCTAGCTTATTATGTGCTGCCTTACATATTTGTTCTTCAAAGACTTTCCATATTGTGTTTGCATAAGTTTCTCTTCTACACTCTTCTGGCTCTTCTTTTAATAAAGGCTCTAGTATTATTCTAAACTTATGGTTTATACTTTTCCTAAATGCTTGCTATTGTTTTATTATTAATTCTTTAATATCAATTTTCCTTTCATTTTTTAGAGCAAATCAATTGATGCTATCTCTTGAGAAAAGATTGTTATCATGTAATATTATAATGAGTATTGTATCATTACTATCAGTAATTTCCTCTATACTTTGATTGTCAAAACGTAATAATGAGAATTTGTAAAGCTCTGTGACATTCATATAAAATCTATTCGGCTACTACTGGTAGTATACTATCTTGTTGAAGTTTTGTTCTTTTCTTTCTATATTGTTTATATATCTATGGAATTCAATTCATCTAGAGAGTTAAATAGTTGAATTTCTGAATGCCAAGATGGTTTGAATGTTGTTCTGAAAGTTGATGCTCTATCTTTTGCAGGATTATATGTAGCATTGAAATCTCCCATAATTATTATATAAAAATTCTGTCTATGCTTTTCTTTGATAAAGTTTTGTACTTTCTCTTGTACTCTATTATTTCATTGTTTGTCAGAGGGGATATAAATTTGAATAATGCATATCTTATTTCTTCTTATAAGCATATTGATTGCTATCATGTGTCCTTTCTCTTCTATTAATGCTATTTTCTTTTCCAGATCCTTTCTTACCAATAAGTTAACTCCTGCTTTATAGAAGATATTTTTGTTGGTACTATGGAAGTACTTATACATCACTTGATTTTGAAAGATCCATTTTGTCTTTGCTTTGATTAGCTTTGTTTTATATAGATCTATAATTCCAATACCTTGCTCTAGTATTTCTTTATAAGATTATGTTGATTTGTTTTATTAAAAATACCTCTAATATTGTGTATTCTAATTCTTATTACTTTTTTTTCAATGTTTATGTTTGCTCATTTTTCTTTTTCTAGTAATATTTTTCTATTTATAAATGCAGTTTTTTCCATTTGAAGAAAAGTCTTAAGGTCTTGATTATACTGCTGGTCCTTTATACTAATTTGTTCCTCCTATCATGCATTGTTCTTGTTAGTTGTTTGGATGTTGGAAATAGTAGGCAGTTATTCTCTATCCTTTTGTGATTGAACTGGTGCATCTTTTAGGAATGGTTGGCCCTCTGTCTAAGTGGATCTTTTTCCAGTTTATTAATCCTTTTGACAAGTTTTTCAATTAATTTGCATAATTGAGAAACTTTAGATTCCTGGCCTGGATTTGATTGAAGGCTTCTAGTTTTGTATCTTATTGTTTGTCTCTTTTGTTGTTTAATGTTGGCATCACTGTTTTCTTCTTCTTTTTGACTTTATATTTCTCTATATGAAATATAACTTTTTCTTCTTCTTAAAGGTTCCCTATTGCTACCAATAACTGGTGAATAGCATGCTCTAGGGATGCTGATTTTCTTTGGAAAAAGAAAGAGCAATAAGTCTCGAAGTAGCTTTAGCTTATTATTATCTTTATCTTCACTGAATATACATCCATGTATTCATGCTTTGCACAATGTAAACTTGTAATTTGGGATTCAATAAAGTTAGGCATGAGCCCATTAAAAAAAAAAAAAAAAAAATAACTGATGGATCTGATCTTGATATATATTTATTAGTTCTTACATGGTAATTTCTACTATTTCCAGTACCTATTGTTGCTATACTTTGGTATTCCATCTTGATATGGTTATCTGTTTCCTTTCTATAAATATTGTATCTTTGCTTTTCTTCTTTTTTGATAAGATCATCTAGAATATCTGATTTATATGAGTTGTTTGAGTCAATAGATATTCTACATTAATGCTGGTAATAGTTTTTCACACTCCATACTAGTCTTTAATTCTCAATTATGATTTGTTGCAAAATGCCTCTTTTAAATCTTTCTTATTTTTGAAGTATATTATTGTATAATTTTAATTAGAGTAATCTTATTTCTTGTTATGTAAGAAGCTTTCACTTTTGTCTGACTGAGTGATTCAGATATAAGTTCTATAGATCGTTCCTTTATCCCATACAGTCTTAAGGAGTGACTCTTTCTTTCTTTAAGTATATGGGTTATTTCTTGATCATCTAGTTCTTTTTGAGCTATTATCAATTTTACTAGATTGATTTTAATCTTGAGTACACAATGTTGTTCCAATTTGATATGCTTACAATATGTGAAGAGATGAATTCTGAATTTTTTTTGATGAAAAGTTATATTATATTCAGGAATATTAATTATTTCTTCATATTTTTCCATTGCTTTTCTGATTGATTATTTATTACATTTGTGTTTTGTATTAGCTAATGTAATATACTTTGATCTGTTTTTTGCTGAAGGAAAGCTTTTTGGCTTGAAGAATCTTTTGTTTAAAGCATATTTTTGAAAAGCTGGACATATGCTCCTATCTTGATCCATTCTCTTGATAAAGAAATTTTCCTCTTCTTTTTTATCAATTGATTCTAAATATTATACTGCATCCCCCTTTTCATCAATATCAAAAGTGATTCAGTGGTTGCCATTGATAAACTCAGTCTTGAAGGGATTTTGTCTTTTGGAAATACTTAAAGTTTCTTTGAAATATTTGATTTTTTCTTCTTTGTTGTCTCCTGGTAGTGTAACTTGAAGCACTTTTAATTTAATTGTACCTGTTTGTTTGATGAAGTAGGAATTGACTGTAAAATTTTGTATTCTATTGCATGTATTGTAAAAAACATTCTCTATAATACAGGTTCCTTGAACTGTTTCTTTAATTGTTTCTACTTCTATCAGTTCTATTATACTCTAGTCTTCTATTTCAACTTCTTTAATTGGTTGGATTTCCTCAGTTTCTATAGAAGTTGGTTGAATATCCATTAAAATATTATCTATTCTTCTGTATTCTTTTATATTGTGACTTGTGATATAATTTCCTGTCTTGTTAGTTAAGATATTACATATATTTTCTTTAAACATAGAAGCTCCAAGATCTTGTTTCTTGTCTTGTCCCTTTTCCCATATAGTGATAATATATTTTCTTAACATCTGTTCTTTTGCCAAGGTTTCAGGATCTATATTTAATAAAGTGATTAAGATATTATCTAATATTGAGATCACATGAATTGCTCCTATTGGGATATGTGATTGATCTTCTGTCTTGTATCCTAGCTCATATTGTAGCAATTTTGTTTTCTATAATTCTTGTTGAGAATTATAGCTAGTAGCAATATTTCCTAATACTCTAGAGATTTTATTCTCACATCTTTTCAAAATTCTAATAATATTTTACTTTTTTTGAGTCATGTTGTTACATGAGATGAATAAACTATTATGTGTATTAAATTGTTTTAATGTTTTATTGTTTTTCTTCATACTGATCTTAAATAGGATACTATATTGAATTATGTAATTGGATAATCCATACCAATATATTGTTTTTTCATATGTTTCAATTTTAGTGCTAATTCTGTTTATCTACACATATATTACTTATTTATTGCTTATAATATAATCAGATTGATATGTATTACTTCTTTGTGACATATTAACATATCTTGAGTTGTTGTTTTATTATGACTAGATTATATTTGTTTTTACGTATTCATGTTTGTGGAATGTGAGTTTATAGATTAATTGTTGTGATTGTTTATTACTAATCTTTACTGTTTGACCCAAGTGATCTGGACATCCTTCTAGATTTTTTGGAGCCTTGACTTTGAACTGATTTATCAGTTTGGATTATTGCTTTTAAAAACTCTCTTAGTGTCTAAAAAAGTGTTAACCTGTACTGGCCTGGTTAAAAGCTCTATAAAGTTAATGTTGAATCTCAAGAAGCCTACTGTAAACCAGTTTGTCCTTGTTTTCTTTTTTTTTTTTAAGCAAAACAAGGGTATAAGGATATTGTTGTTAACTAGTATTGTCCCTTTCTTGTTATCAGAAGTCATAATACTTAACAAATTAAATTTATATAAATTTATATATTAAAAAAATATATTCATATTTACAATTAATAAATCTTTTTTATTTTGACCCCAAATTAATTTTTTTAATTAATTTATAAAAGTATTACATATTTATTTTATGATTATATAAGTTTTAGATAAAAATGATGATTTGGTTACAAACTATAATTAATCAAAAAATTTTATAATAACTCGAAACCTTCGATAATAATATACACTGATGCAATATAACACATAATTGATGTAATAAATAGACAACAATTATATATAATATATAATTAATATAATGAGTATATGCAATTATTTATAATGACCTGTGGGTCAATAGTGTAGTGGGTGCACTCCCAGGTCACCATCTACGAGTTACTGGTTCAATCCCATCTAGGAACAGTTTTCGCAATATAGGTTACATTGTACCAGATGCATGCTCATTACTATATGCACCCTTGTACTCACAGATAACCTATAGATTTCTACCGTCCAACTATGGTATAAAAACTCAGGTCACCCAAGCCTTGGCTGGTTTTAAGCGCTAAGAAAAAATCCTCGATATATCTGTCATCTGGAATATGTAAGGATCCAAAACAAGTCAAAAGAAATGCTGATCAGTTCAAGCCTCTCAACAGATATGGAAAGGACATTCACCTCTTGTCAAAACTATACCCTATGGGAGATAAGGGAGACTTCGGTCACTTGTATCTGTCAAAAAATATAACGGGCCATAACAACAATTAATGGGAGATCTCTATAATCATGAAATCAACGGCTATCAAAGAGGACAGCTATTGCGGAGGTTGGTGGTTAGCGTTAGCACCATATTGGGAACTGGCAAAGGTAGACCTTAGGAGAAGAAATTCAGAAACTATCATCAAGGTAACCAATCCAATGGAAGAAGCAATCCACTACGAAGTAACCAAGAGAAACTTTTGTTAGGCCAGCTTGCAAGAGTGATTAAAAATGAGGCAATGGAAGGCTATATGCCACCCAATAATCAAGTGGTTACAAATCCCACTAAGGAACACAGTATACAGCCCCTTGAAGATTAATAATAAAAAAAAAAAAGAAGTCCATAGCGGCCGTTTGGAACACTATAGCCCAGGTTAAGCAGGGAAACTAACAAAAATGGTACCATTATGTGGTAAAATTTGATGTGTTAAGTTAGGATAGGTAGTTAAAGAAAGGTTATACGAATCGCTTATATAATCTAAAAAAAAAATGTACTACTGATTCCTCAATAAAGATTCATCCTGTCAGTTGGACTAGTTAAAAAAAAAAAAAAACTATGTATAATATATAATTATGACATTCAAAAAATATAGCTTTTTCTTTTCTTTTTTTTTCTTTTAACCCTTCATCTTTTACTCCTATTTCTCACTTTCTATTGTCACTTAATTATAGGTAAATACTTATTTTTTTTTTGCACATGCTGAGTTCAGTTTTTGATAAATATTTAAATTTAATAATAAATAACTCTAATTTTTTTTAACTAATAATGATTTAATATGTTCATTATACCTAGACTCTCTTTATAATTTTGATAAGTGTATTCATAAAGTTAAATTTATTGATAATAGGATAGAAGTTATGTATACTAATAGTGCTCAAAGACAATTAGCATTTGCTACTTCTGCCACAGATATTGGAAGAAAAAAAATTTCAAAAAAACTATATACCATTCTTAAGATAAGTGACAATATAAGCACAGATAATGAAAACCTGAAAGTGAAATATGAAGAATTTTTGGGTATATATTTTTTTTTTTAGTTTGTAATTATTAATTGAACATGTTATGAACTAATTTTATTTGTAATTCTTATAATGAAATTTGGCTTAAGCATAAATAAATTGATATGATCAATCTAACACATCAATAAAAAAAAAATTTCCATATTAATAATTTTTTTAAAAAGTTATATCAACAAATCAAATTTTTAGATTTAATATATAGAGTTAAATTAATAGAGTCTATTCAACTAGATATACATATATACATATGTATATTTAACACAATCTGAGATCAGCTTTTGTTTTCTTATTAATTATATCTATTAAAATAGGCAAATTGAAAAAGTGATTGAGTAACAAAATAGGCAAATCAAAAAAGCAAGTAAGTAGCAAAATAGACAAATCAAGAAAAGAAAAAGAATAGGCAAATAACAACAATGATAATAATAAATATAGTGAGGACAATACAAATACATTCAATTTAATACAATCTGAATTCGACTTATGTTATTTAGCTAATTCTATTTGTTAAAATAGAAGAATCAAGAAAAGGGAAAGGACAGATAGATAGCAACAGTAATAATAATTAATATAGCAAAGACAATATAGTTAAATTCAATTTAGTACAATCTGAGTTTGACTTATATTACTTTATTAATTTTATTTGCTAAAATAGACAAATTAAGAAAAGAGAAAGGATAGGCAGATAGCAACAATGATTTTTTTTTATTACCCTAGGTCAGGCTAGGTATGTGTGCTTTATTAAACATTTGTATATTGTATATTTTAAATGATTGCTAAAGCTAAGACTTTACCTAACTTACTTGTCGCCATTTTGACTTAATATATCAAAACTCTAAGTATAACTTCGGGAGTAATTTATCGCTCTGTTAATGGTTCAGGTGAAAATCCTTCCAACTTTAATATCATTGTCCACAGATCATCACTGCAGTGATAGATAGCAACAATAATAATAGTGAATATAGAAAGAATAATATAGATACATTCAATTTAACAAAATCTGAATTTAGCTTATATTACTAATTCTTATCAATTCTATTTAGAAAAATCGAAAAAAGAAAAGGAATGGGTGGATAGTAATAATGATAACAGCAAAAATAGTGATAATGAAATTGAGATAATTTCAAAAAATATTAATATAGATATTTTCTATTTAACATAATTTAATTTTGAATTATTTTATTTTATTAATTTATTATTGAATTTGGCAATTCAAAAGAAAAGAAAAAAGAAGATTACAATTATAAGGATAATGAGAATAAATGTAATTATAGTTTTGTTAATTTTATTTATTTTTAATAATCTAAAATAAATTTTATCTTTAGAAATCAAGATCTAATCGAAAACATCTGCACCATCTATATTATTTGTCATTATCTTACATTCATAGAAGTTTACTAATGAATCGAAGAACTATGTACTAAAGTAAAACAAGTTATGAGTATCTCAATTATATAATAAATTACTGAAGTATGAATTGGAATTGACGAAAGTAGCATCTTTTTATGATCCAAATTTTGGAATTTGGAAAGCCAACTATATTAAAAATTTAATTGGATATTTGAAAAAAATTGCAAATATTCATAAGAAATCAGATACTATAGAATTCAATATAGCTGAAATAAAAGGTGTTCTATCAAGTCCAAATCTTCTCAAGGGGATTATACCAAAGATAATATGTGAGAATCTTTATTTTTAAGTGTTTCGAGTTTGGATTTCAATGATCAAAGAATTCTCTTAAGGCATGTACCAAATATTTCTCAAGATTTTAGAGTTAAAAAATTTTTGAGAACAATCGATTTGGAGGAATCTGAATCTATAAAAATGTGAATATTAATATTTTCAACTTTGATGGGTATATACTATAAATTGATCCAGAAGATTGATATCTCTACCTATTATTCTAAAGTTTCACGAAGAATGTTATTAAGATTTCTTTATGAATTTTAACAAGCATACAGTTATCTAAAAGAATGGATTTTCAAATATACTATCTGAGAAAAAGGTACAAAGACAACTTCTCAAGTTCAAATCCTTCTTATGGATAAAAGTTCACTCCAGAACCTCTTGAATGTTGATAATATGGAATCAAGCAAATTTAGAGTTCAACATTTTCAAAATAGGAAAAGAAAGAGAGGGAAATCAAGTAATAATTTGGATTTAAATATTGATATTCCAGGGTTTTCAGAAAGCATTTCTATATAAAAATTATATATATTCATTGTGGCTGGTTCTTGTTTAATAGAATTATTGAACACTCTTAATAATAATTGAGTTTTATTTTATATTGTTGATAGCATGATAATAATATGGTTAGAAAATTTCTGAAATAATAAATGGGATACTTTTATTAAAGAAGTTAAAAGCTTTTAATTTTTTTTAAATTTGTATTATTTGCAAATTTTTTTATGACTATATTATAATAATAAGTTTAGCTTGTTATTTTTAATAATAAAAAATAAATTTGATAATACATTTAGAAAAACTGAATTTAGTTTATATTATACATTGAATAATACTAATAAATAAATAATAATGAATAAGAATAAATTAACTAAAACTGAGTTTGGTTTATACTATGTGTTAATAGAAAAATTACTACCCAGTATATCCACCTTTTGCTTTAATAATATTATTAATTCTTTTTTTTTTTTAAATATACACAACTTTGCCTATTTTATTGATTATATATATTACATTTACTTTTGTATACAAAGCAATTTTGTAAACTTTTTTTATGCTTAGTGAAACAATAAAACCAATTGATACTATATCCATTGTGATATGTTGTCCTCGAAGGAGATACTAACATACCTAGGCTCTATTAGTGTGTATAAAAAGGATATTGAAAATGCTTGAGAACTCTTTAATAATATTTTTTAAAATGTCGGTGGCAATCTACATTAATTGTGTTTGTATCAGCCCTTGAAAATGAGATTGAAATTATTTTTCCTTTGCTTTTTTCTTTTTCTTTTTCTTTGTTTTGTTGATGATACCCCGTACCTTTTCCCATGCTTGAAGGTGCTCCCACCTGTCTCTCCAAATGTTATATGTAATTAAGCAGATATTTTTATGTAGCTTTGAATAATTTCTGTGACCTTGTCTAGACTTATAAACTTGCTAATCATGCTTATTATCTTTTTGCTGATGGCATCTTTTATTAGGAGGTTCTATAAATTGGACTCTTGGATATGCTCAGTGATTTCATCTTTTGCAGTATATAGGCTTCCTTTTTCTGTTTTCACTGTGATCTCCCAATATATTGTTAGGTAATTATTTCTTCAATTTCGATTCCATGATGTGGATATCAGAAAGGATGAATATTGTCTTCTGTTACGAGGTATGCAAAGCATTGGGTTGAGTTGTATATTTTAGGTTTTCTTTTTGTAGTTTGTTTATGGTTGGGAGTTCAAAATTCTATAGTTTAATTGCGAATCTTCATTGGATATGATCAAAACTGTCTGTGTGTATTCCGGTGAATTTAGATAGATGTAAGAGTTTTGTGGATAGTTTTCAGTTTATTGCATTTTGTTGGGACAGAAGAATATCACTGTTTTTTTGGTAATTTTTCTATTCATGTGTGAGTTTGGATTGTCATATCTATTTCAATTCTTTGTAAATTGGACCAGGTATCTTGATTCTTTCATTGTACAGTATATAAAGGTTGTTATTGTGTTTTTTAGAGTAGTCACTTTTGTGATGCCATCTGTAGTTGTGTTAATTAGTGCAATCTTGGCTACTTTATCTGCTATATTGAGAACTGTGTTCATTTTTTGGTCTTTGTCTATCTTATACCAATGAATTGTTTGGTGTGAAACTTGAATGATCAAGTGCAGATTGTAGATTATTCTGTATTTGAAAATGCTCTTGGTTCTCTGGACTCCTGCACAGGATGTTTCTATGATTAGTTTGGCAAAGTTTGTATACATTTAGAGGGTAGTTCTTTGTGGTATAAATGCTATGGCAACAGTTTTTGCAAGTAATTTGGCTCTAAAGGCTGATGATGTCTATCGAGTTTCATACTGAATGTTTTCAGAGTCTCCAGCTTTATTTTTTATGATGGTGCCAATTTTCATTGATGTTGGTTGCTTAGTGTTGAAGGCTCCATCAGTTGTTATGTATATTTTTTTGTTTTTTCTATCTTCTTGGATATGTTGAAATAATATTATTAATTCTTTTTGATATTGTTTCAATTAACTTAATATATTTTTCTAATTTAATATTATTTCAAATATCTTGTAATTTATTCTATAAATCTTCTTTATTTATGATTTATTCAGAAAATGTATGTAATTGATATTTAACTTCACTTCAAAAATACTTTATTGAATTAAGATCAGGTAATTGGGCAGGCCATTTAAAAACATTAATATTATTATTATCAATTCAGGCTCTAGCAAGTTTGAAGTATATTTGGGATCATTATTTTGTTAAAAGATAATAATATTTTTATTTATATTATATCATTCAAATGTTCCTAGAAAATCTCTTCAAGTATTTGACAATAAAGTTTACTATCCATCTTCTCACTAATATGACAAAGATTTCCAATTCCTTGAGAACAAAAACAACTTCAAACCATTATATTTTCACCATCAAATTTAACTGTTGATTTAATATATCATTCATTTAAAGACTCATTAAATTTTTTCTAACAATATTGTTTAACATTTGAATCATAAAGCATAAATTTATATTTATCAAATCAAATTATTTTTTTCCAATCTTGATAGTTCAATCTTTATATTATTTAGCAAATTTTATTTTTTTTTTAATCCAAAGTTAGGTCAGTATTGTTTAGCAAATTTTAATTACTTTTGCATATGCTTTTCTTTTAAAAAATAGTTTTTTACTTTTAACTTTTGACTTAAATCCATTTCTTTTAAGTATTCAATATAGTTTCAGCTGAAACATCAACTTTTTCTTCAGTTTTAAGTTTTTTTTTGAATATTAACAGTTATAAAACATTTACAGTTAAGATATAGTGTACAATTCTTCTTTCAAATCCTTTAGAAAAGTATTGTGGTCATCTTAATTTGAGTCTATTCTGTAAACTACTGTTAATTTTATTTTTTGATGTTGTCTAATAATAGTTGAATATTTAATTTTTTTACAAGAGGCAATTTGACAACTTGTATAATCTCCTTCAAGCAAAACACTTATACATGCATGTTTTTTTAAGTGATAATTGTTAAGATATTATGAATTAAAAGTTTAAATATCTACATATTTTTAATATATTTATTATATAATTAATAATTGTATTATATTAAAATGAAAATCAAATTTGATTTATACTAAATAATAATTCTTTATTTATAAAATTTTTTTGATCCACCAAAAAGAATTAATTTGGTCCTCACATAAAAAAATGATAATAATTTTTGACTCTCCTGTTAAAAAAAAAAATAATAATTTTTGATCCACCCACCAAAAAAAAAAAAATGATAATAATTTTTTATTCTTTTAAAAAATATATTTACTGTATATATATATGGGTCCTACCAAAAAAATAACTTATCTTCCTGCCAAAAAAAATAATTTAATTTTTTTTTTGAATTCTCCTATCAATTCTTTAAGATTATTATATATCTTTTAATGAAAATTATTATTATTATTATTATTATTAAACATTACAAATAAAAAATTAATAATTATATCAATATCTATGAAGGCTTTTGTTGTCTTAATGTACAATTTTTTACTAAATAATTTTTCATTTTTTAATATCAATAATAATAATTTCAATATTTAGATGGAATTGATGAATAATTTTAGACCCAATGTTCATAATTTTATAAAATACACATTATAATTAAATATTTGATGGAAATATTTGATTGATAGATTTGTAATTATTGTCAATAATGTATTAGTTGATTATTTTTGAATTTCTGTAATATTTTTAATTATATTTACTTTATCTCTATTATACTTATTATGGCACATCATTGGATATGAAATATATTAGATATTGCAGTTTTCTAAATTTCTTTAATAGCTTCTATAATCTTTAAATAAATATTTAATAATTATTTTGTATATATAATAAAATATTTTATTTATATACATATACATATATTCATTTTTTTCATTTATCTTTATTTTTATAAATAGGATACTTTAGCTTCTAATACTTTTATAAAATAGAATATTATAATCTAATTTCTATCTTTGTAACAAAATCTGAATCTGGCTTATGTTACATTGCTAATTTTATATTTCTAAAATGATCTGGTAATCTTGTTTCTAATGGATTTGATTTTTAAAAAATCAAGAATGTAATTAAAAATAAAAAAAAATGTATATTTTATAGATTATCAATTTTAATTTTGATTGATTACTTTTAAATACTAATTATTATTGGTTAATCAGATTTGATGTTTAAATTTTTGATAGTACAAGACTTTTGTGAGTTACCATACATATATTAAGTTTAATAATAATTTTGACAAGTTAATATTAATTATATTAAAGAATAAAAAAAAATATAAACATAAATTAAAAAATTTATTATTAAATAAACAAAGCTGATTAAAAAATCTATCTCTATGTTTTTTTTTATTTGCTATCTAATATAAATAATAGTAACAAAAACTTTAGACCTATTTTAATTAATATAGAAAAGATTCTTAAATATCTAAAATAAAGTAAAAAGAAAATATTACTATTAGACTTAAGTTTATATAAAAATGTAAATAGAGCCATAAGCTCCATACTTCAAAATAAAATAAATAACTCAAATATTGATGCGAATCTCAATAATAATCCTTTTAAACTTTATACAGAATTGATCAGGAGACAAATGTAATCTCACTCTTTTATAATTTAAGTCCTATGATAAAGCTATGAATATATTAAACTAAATATAAAGAAAAAAATTTTATAAAGAGACAATATTAATCAAAATATTACCTATCTCATTAAAATACTCGACCCCTGTAAAGGCCTTCTTACTATTTAGTAAGATAGGTTCGAAAAACAAAACATATCATTATTATTTTTAGTAATCAGTAAGTGTTCGATCATATAAACATCATCAACTTACCAGAAACAAACAATAATAAGCCATTTTACATATAAAAATAACAAATTACCTATAGTATCAGAGCATAGAACAAATCTCTAGACACCTGATTCATAGACATCTAACAACATTTATTAAATTTGATTAGATAATAACATCAAAATAACCATGACAACTATAATGATATCCCACAAAAAATTAATAGAAATGATAAATTCAAAACTCATAAAATACATTGAAGCTTGATTTTAAATTAACAAATGTATCTAAGTTAAATTACAATTTATCGAAAGTAAAAAAAAATATTTATAGGATAAATAATATACACATAATAATCTGTATATGAAAAAAAAGTATAATATGAAATACCCTCGGTGAATTCTAATTGATACTCGTCAATTCAGACTCGTTTCATAGCTCTATTTCCTTTTCATTAATGTTACTTTCAAATTCTACGAAAGAAATGAATAGATTTTAGATAGTTATGCTTAAATTAATATGATTATTAGGTGGATTTAAAAGTTTACCGCTGGAAGTTCTTGATTCACGTTGTTTCTTCTCATATGCTAAATTCCGAAAATAGAGTTATTATACTGTAATTGGATAAAAGAAATCGAATTTTCAAAATACAAACCTTTCTCTGTAGTAAGGAGTTTAATCAAAGGTTAATGTAGCTATTGCATTGTAAACGATGTTTATACCGTGAAATAAAACCTACCGCTAATTCCGCTTCTTTGCAGTGACAAATCACTAAGCATATGAATTTTACTTGTTGGAATACTACGTAATTTTCCTAGACAAATTGGTCGAAAGAAATTCTTGATGTTTGATTTCAATTTTACGGAATGTACGCTTAAGTAGTGCCTTTTACTACTGCTAACTTCATAAGAAGCTCCTAGCAATTGCGTTGCCACTGTGCAAACATTATCTGCGTCAGGTCTATTGCTAGGACTTGCATCCCAGCACCGCTTCATTATATCGACATATTGAGTAGAAGCATTCCCCTTAGTCTTTGGTCGCATACCGTTAATTACTTCAAATGCTAAATCAGCATTATGTTCCCTATTACCAAATGGTACCTCTCCGGTTAATACTTCCCACATTATGATACCCAAACTATAGATATCTGATTTTGTTGTATAATTTTCTCCGTTCAGAATTTCGGGCGCAATATAGGGAAGATTCCCATAAATGCTGTTATGAGGTTTATCTGCTGGCCCGCTAAATCCTAGATCACTAATTCTCCATTCATCAAGTACTTTGTGATACAAAACATTTCCCGAATGTAAATCTCGGTGAACCACATTTTTCTCATGAATATTACTTAAACTGTCCGCTATTTGGGTAATAATTTGAAGTTTCCGTGACCAGGTGATTTAAGGATATTTTCTCAAAAATTTCCTCAAATCACTATGAAAGGGATATAAAACTAGCATATAATCATTGTTGACCGGATCTTTCGTTAGTCCGAAACATCTTGCCACGTACATATTAGTGATATCTAAAGTAAAACTTAGCATTACCTAATTACCATGTGGTTTTGATGTTAGTAACAATTATTAGAAGTTAATGAAATAAATTTCAATAACTTAAACCAACCTCCTGAAACCATTTTTCATCATTATGCTTAGAATTATTGAATCTTTTTAGAATGACCTGTTCTTCGGATCTTTTTTAGTAATTGATTATCAGAATCCCATCTACTATATGGACCATCTTTCCATCTCGCCGAATATATTGTAGCGCATCCGCCTTCTGCCTTATGCTTAATGTCTTGAAATTGACCGTAATCAATCCATTCGATAATATACTTAGGCGATATGACCTTTTGCTGACATTCTTGGATCAGCTCGTCAATTTTTATATTTCCTGAAGTCCAGTTTTTAAAATTTTCCTCTAAATATTCGCGAATACAAATTTCACAGTATCTAGTTGCTTGACATAAATTTTGGCAAAAGTTGCATTTTCTTTTTTCGCTTGAATTATAGATTACTCTGGCAATATCAAGATAGCTTCGAGCTTTATCAATAAGAAAACTCTTCTCCGACTCTGAGAGTGATGAATCGTCGTTAAAAAACTTCCGGAGATAACCCTCTCGTTGACTATATGCCGAATAAATATTCCTGTCCATAGAAAGGAATGCTTTATTCCAAGTCAACCTTACTTTTCTAGTCACGATAACTTTTTCGTCATTCATTATTCACGAGGCAGGTGTATACGTACTGTAATCCGTTAATTGAAGCACGTAATTATTTTTATTGTACAGTCGGTGATACAAACCATCTTCGGATTTTCAATTCCGGAAATTTCTCTTGAAACTTAAAATTCTTTAAATAATTTTCGGAAAATTCCTTTAAAAACAAAATAGGCATCAAAGGTAGTCCGAGTTAACTTTCAATAAATTCTTCCGACAATATAATTTTATTAAAATAATTTTACTATTATATACTGTATATATATTTTTTGTATTAAATAAAATTATTATAAAACCTATTTCAATCATCAATCAATATATAGTTTAATTACAACTAAATCAATATTATTTACTGTATATACGTATACCTATATTTCATGTTATTGGATTTTTAATAATAATTATTTTGTTGGATTGTTTTCTAAGTATGTCAAAACTATTATTATGTATTGGCATATACTGTAAGTTATTTTATTTGTTAGTACTTATTATAATTTAAATTTTATTTGTATTTAAACTTTATTGAAGTTTTAATGTTTTGGTCTTTCTATTTTTTATTTCATCTCTCTATTATTTCTATATTATATACAATACTTGCAAATAAATTTAAAATATCATATTGTTACAATTAAAAATTACTGATGGACTAGAATTATCAACAAGATACAATAACTCGACTTTTAATTTGAAAGCTGAGCTTAATACTAATAATAGTAATATTTCAAAATGGATCATAAAAAAGATTTAAAATCAATATAAATATAAATAGGTTTATAATATTTTGAGCATATTAAGGTTATATACTATATATTTGATTCTTAGATTGTGAAGATGCAGTATAATTAAATCTAAATACATTTAGACAGTTAAAAAAATCTTTAATAAAGAATAAATAATTGTATATTGTACTTCATCTAATAAACTAGAACATAAAATCTTTTTAAATAAAAGAATTAATACCAGTTTCATGAATTAACTAAATAGAATAGTAATAAATAACTATGAATTACAGTAATTTTTATAATTTCAAATATTATTTTTTTTAATTATTTTTCTATAAATATATATTTTTTCTTAAATTTGGCTATATATTTTACTTTTTACTATTATAAAAAATTATTTTTTATGATATAACAAATATTTAAATATGTAAAAAATTATTGGATTTTATTATAATTAAATATGTAAAGCTAAAATCAAAAAAATCATTCAATAAAAAAAATCTATTAATTTTTTGACTATACATAAAAAAGATATTCACAAGAAATTTTTACACTTTTTTGCTAATAAAATCTTAATACTTTCCTTAAAATAACTTGAAATATGACTTTATGAGTCAACTTTACCCTTTCTCTTTTGGTTACAACTCTTTTTAGACAAAAATTTAATTTTTAATAATTAAGAAAAGTCAAGTAACACCTTTAATATCAATGACAAAAAAGTTTCTAAAGAAAGAAAAACTGATTATGAAATATTTGAAGGTCTATTTAATTTTTAAAACAAGAGGTTTATAAAGGTTTTCTGTAGAAAGACTTATTTTCTTCCTTTTTAACTGTCCTGATCCTATTAGAGCTTTCATTTTCATGATTTTTTAAGGAATTTTGACTATCTCAGTTTGACTCTAAATTTTGAATAGTATAAATCCTTACTAAAAATAATTGACTAACATAAAATACATTAGTTTTTAGAATGTAAACAAGCTCTTATAATTATATTTGCATATTCCAATTATGTTATTGATAATTAAAAAAAATATTTCAAAAATGTTTGCCCTCAAAAGCTCAAGTTTCTTAAAAAAGTCTTTTATAACATCAAAAGATCAAGTGTTAGATAAAGATCTAAATATTTTTTTGAGATATATCAATCTGATACTTACTTAAATAAAAGACCAGTTAAATTAACTTATCTGATACTATAGTTGATGAAAAAAAAATTTTTTTTAAGATTCAAGTAAAACAAGAAAACTATCTCAATTAGGTAAATCCCTTTGAGAAGTGGTTATTTTTATTTTTGAACTTTTTTGATAGATCTTAAATTGTTCTTTCCTTAATTATTTTCTTTTTTTTTCTTTTTAACTTAGCAATTCATTGATTTTCAGGTCAATTAATAGTAATAAACTGTTAACAATGATTTTGATAAATAGATATCATTACTAATATATCAGAGGAGTGTAATATTATTCTTAAAATTTGACTTAAAGTACTTATATACAAGTTAGTTACTTTGTAAAAGTCTATAAAATAATATAGATTTTATTTTAATTTCTCAATAAAACAAGCAATCATAATACAATTATGGATTACAAAAAATCATTTAACAAAAAAATTTTTATACAATTGTGTTATATATATTTAGTTACTAAACAAATACTAGTTCTATAACATTAAAAAATAATTTAAATTTTAATTATTTTGAATATTATAATCTTTATACTTTAGAATATATAGTTAAAAAAATAAATTTATTTCTTTATAAGTTGCTATTCAAAAATTTAATCAAGAATATATAATTTATTATTACTTATATAATTTAAAATTAATAATTTATACTATAGTATTAAAATTATTTTTTTTTGTATATCCATAGTTAAATTAAATTACAGTTTATTAATCAATTGAAAACATAAGTATATTTTCACTTGAGCAGTATAACATATACTATATATAAATATTTCTATCAAATTTAACAAACTCATTATAAGCAATAATAGTCTTTAAATTTAATCTTGAGAACAATATTTTATTTTATAGTAGTCTTTGGATAAAAACCTTTTTGATCTATTACTTTATTATTAGCAGGTTGTCCTTGTTATATATCCTATTAAGCCATTAAATACAGAAAACTGTAAGAAGATTACTTAATAAAAAGAAAAAGCAAATATCCAAAAATATCCAAATAGATTTACAAAAAAATGAAAGAAAAAAAAATAAAATTCTCCAGCTTTCTTTAAAGATTTACTTTTTAAGATTTCTTTTCAATAAGAAATATTCAATTGAAATATCTTTTTTTTTCTAATTATTTGAGAAACTTATCTATTCTTGATATTGATTTTTTTCTTATATAATATTAAAAAGACTTATTACTTAATATAAGTCTTTACTTTCAAGACATATTTAGTTCCAACATTTTTGGTATAATAATTTTTTATTTACTTACAGTAAATAAATAACTTATATTGGATTCCAGATTCTTTTTTTTTTTAATAGACATGTTCAAACCTACTTTATTTAATTTTTCTTGTATTACAAGTACTTGAATTTATAAAGCCATTTTGTCAACTACTTTTCTCTGTATATATTTACAAGGTTTTTACAAAAAAGTTAATTGTACCTTAGTATCTTTATGACTTGTTGCTCTCTTGATAAAAGAGTTAACATACTTAGGCTTCATTAGTATGCTTTGTTAAAAATAGTAAAAATATCATACATATCTTTGATGATTGCAGTTAGAAGATTAGCAGATATTCCCAAATAGGTATCATTTGACTTTTGATTGTTATTGTTGTTCTTTTTTTTTTTCTATTTGTACTATTGTGCTTTTTTTGTTGGTTGATGTTCTGTGTTACATGACATGAGCACTGATTCCGTAGTCCTGGAGACATGCAATATAAACAGTTCTATAAACATTATAATTATTCTATTATTAATATAAATTAGTGATACTAACAGAGTTTCCATAGTTAGTAATACTCTTAACAAACTTAGCAAACTTAGTAAACATACTATTTATAGTGATTATAGATTCTAAATATATAATTAATAGCATATAGTTATAATAGTGTAATATTAAATATTGTCATATTTAGTAGTAGCTAAAACAGTATTTATAGACATCCAAAAATCTTGAAATATTATTATTCAAACATATATTCAAATCATTAATAATATCTTATAAATAAAATATTTGTTCTTGTCCTTATACAATTACAAATATCTTCTTGCCTCTTTTTTGATTATTTTATTCATTTTTATGTGTTGTGTAATAAGTGAGATTAGATTTTTAGTGATTCCTCCTCTAACAACTATGTGCCAGATATTGGACTTATTGAGGATGCTTGTGATTTCTTGATTTATGTTATAGCTGAATTTCTTTCTTTTCTGATAGCTATTTCCCTGTGAATGGTATTAATAATCATTTGTTTAATATTAAGTTAGTGATTAGAGTATATAAATAGATGTAGATTGTTTTTATTGGCTATGCATCGAAAGCATTTAAGAGTTTTATAAATATTGAGATATCAATTATACAGCTTGTCCATAATGGGGGTTCTTGATTTCAGAGTTTGACTATGAATGTGTGAATCTCATGGTTTATAATGTCTGTATTGTCACTGGAAATCTTGGATGGGTTTAACTATTCAAAAGTAGCCTTTCAATTGATTTTGTCTTTAAACTATATATACATTCTTTTATTTTGTGTGAGCTTTATTCACTTATATATGTGCTTGGCTTAATTGATTGATTTGGGTGTCTTCCAGATATTTTGAGTAATTTCGTGATCTCTAAAATGAAAACTGATAAAGATTGAATCAGTATTGAGAATTGAGATACAGTATATATAGAATCATTTGAGGAGACTAGTTGGTATACCTATCAATTTTGAAATAAGATAGTCTT
>CAJVPT010000212.1:0-36243 GCA_910592055.1 Acaulospora colombiana
ATAAATACAAAAAATTAATGGTATTTTTTTTAAAAATTTAAAAATTATTTGAAATTACCTTTATTTTAAAAAAATTGACAATTTCAGTGCTGCCAGTTATTATATTTAATTTTGCTGGATGAGTTTTTTCAAGATGTTTTATTAGATTATAAGTACTGTCTTCACTATAAGTATATATCATCCTGCAATATTTTTAGGTAGTTATTTTGTCCTCTTTAAAACTTGCACTCCTTGTAAAGTGTTTCCATACTTTACTTCAAGAAATTGTTGAGATAATTGAGATTGATTCCGATGGATTGCTTGTATTAATATTTTCAATATCAATATTATCATGACTAGTTAAACTGCTACTTTCATTATATACAAATTGTATGCTATCAAATGAGTTTTCATATTCTATTTTTAAAAGAAATAAATTAACAAGAGCAAAGAATATGATGAAAGTAATTAAGCAGCAAAACTATAATATCACAAAGAAATGTTTAAAAAATTATCAAGAAGAGCAAGTATTGAATTTTTTAACTTACCTTTTAATTATTATTTTTTTAAAAAAACACTTATTTTAATTTTCTAGATAGTTCAATTTTAACTTCCTAGATAGTTCAATTTAAATAAAATTAAAAAATTATATAACAATTTATATGAACTGGTACATATCTAATTTGAATTATATCAGGTTTGATTTGAATCTTATTTGAATTTGATCAGATTTTTTTGAATCTGATTTGAATCTATTAATTTTGTAAATTTAAAATTCGATTTAATTCAAATCCAATTAGATTAAAAATTTTGAAATTTGATTTGATCTGATTTGTATCTGAATTATGGATTAATTAGATTCAGATTAAAATTGTGAACACTAGTTGTAAGATATATTTTGTTTGTTCTACCTATTATATTATATTCAGATATTTGTCTTTTAAAAATGGAACTAGAAGATATTCCTTTTTTTCTTATCCTATAGTCTATAAGTAGTAGATATATTGACTAAGGATATTGGCTTTGATAAAGATAGTGTGATCAACATCCAGAATTCTTGTAATAATACTATTAATAATCAAGTATCTAGTTGGATCTGGACTGGATTTGTAATAGTTTTTTGAGTTGAAGTAACATTTAAGAAGATTTGTAAGGCTCATAATTTTCTTTGTTAATTATACTTGTCCATTAGCTGGACTAAAGTTTCTATAATATATGTTTTCTTTTCTTAATGACTTATAAGAGTTTGTATTTTCTTATATATATATTGATTATGTGATATAGAGAATAGATTGCTATATACAGTATTATCAAATATTGTTTTAGATAATGTTAGGATTTTTTAAGTTATATAATAGTTATTTCTTATTTATTTGAATATTACTTGTTTATTTGTTTATTTGTTTTATTTATTTGTTTTGTTTATTTACTTTATTTATATAAACAAGATATTGATCTTTTGATTGTAAGTTAGTTATTATTTTAGATCTATTGTGTTGTTGACAGCTATTATTATATATGAATATGAAGTGTGAATACATAAACAAGATGTTAATCTATTAATTGTAAGCTGTGCTACTATTTTTAGATCTATTGTGTTGTTGATAGCTACTATTACATGTAAGTATAAAGTGTAAACACATAAACAAGGTGTTTATCTATTAATTATAAGCTTTATTACTATTTTTAGATCTATTATATTGTTAATGGCTACTATCACATATGAATATGAGATGAAAATATGTTAAAAAGTTGTTTATTAGATATGTAAGTAGGTTACTATTCAAACTAGTAGATGTGACTTGTTTACCTTATATAATCCAAGATATAAAGTGTTGTTATATTGTTTATGTCATTATCTACTATTGAGTAATTGAGGTTTAGATATTCTCCTAGATATTGTGGACTATGAGCTTTAACTGATTTATCAAATAAAGTTATTATCTATAGTGTTTCTCTTAGTGTCAAGAAAGATGTTATTTTGCACTGACCTGGCTGAGAGCTTTGTGAAATTGAGATTAAACCTTTAGGAGCTTACTGTAAATTATTTTCTTGAAGTTTTCTTTCTTTTATAAAGAAAAACTATACTGTGATAGGTTTTCTCAGATACTTATCCTATAATTGTTATTATAAAGAAGTATAGTATTTTTGAAGCTTAACAATAAATTATTGTTTTTAAACTATGTGTTTCTTAGATATTAAAGGCTGACTTTTTGGTTTTCAAAAATATTATCAAAAAAGAAAATTTTTAAAAAAATTGGGGATTAGCAAAAAGAATTTTTTTTTAATAAATAGAAAATTAATTATATATTTATTATTAAATTAAAATATTGTTTTTTAAATTTGATTTAAAGTATATAATTTAAATTTTGTTTTGTTTAGTTTATATTAATATAATAAACTTTTTTTATTTTTAATAGTATAATTTTTTAAATAATAATATATAAATATAAATTATCTATAATATAAAAAGATACAGTATATAATATTGCAAATTTTTTTAATGGTTTCAAAAAATAAGTCATAATAGTATAATTGGAAATTAAAAGAAAAAAAATAAAATATAAATAAGTTATAATAGTATAATATTGAGTTAAAAGAAAAAAACAACAAATTTATTTTAATCAATATTTGTATTTATATTTTTAATAATAAAAAAAAAACTCTTTCCCGCAGATCCTTTTTTTCTTAAAAATTTCCTTTTTAGGCAATTTTAGAAAATAAGAAGAAAAGTGAATGGAAAGATGAGTTCTCCTAGAGACCGAAGAAGCCCATATACCCAGGGCAGACCCAACTACAACGAGAACACCCTAGCGAAAGGTAACACAAGATTGCTACACAAAGAAATCCATACGGAGACAACAAAGTCAAACCCAAAAAACAAAGAAAAAGAGAGAGAAACCTCTACAGAAAACACTAGAAATGAACAGCCAAGAAACCAGAATGTCAGCCAAACTTCAACCATGGGTATAGAAACCACCAAAAAAAAGAAAATCAAACATAAACAATCAACTTGGAGCGATGAAGTGGAAGAAATGATTACACAAAATATTCAATCTGACAATAGCAATAGGAGTAGAAATATCCAAGAAACTGAACAAAGCAAAGACTCTTCTGCCTTATTCACAACAGCAAGAATAGATGACTCAGACATAGAGATGGAGGAATCAGGCAATAGCGACCAGACAAGACCTGAATCCAGCAGGCAGTGGTATAAAGTTTCACATAGAAATATATCAGCTGGTAGAGTAGGCAAATCCAGGCCAAGATCACCGATTGATCCAACAACAAGATTTGGAAGAGAAAGAGTCAAGACAGGTATCAAAGCATCAGAAGTCCCAGGAAGAACAACTAATCAAAAGACTGCACATATCGCAAAGAGCTTGAACACACTCACTGGTTTTCTTTCTACCCGTAGTGAAGGAAGAGGAGAGGAGGAACACATTATTGCCATTTTCAGTGATTATTACACTGCAGAAGAAGCATGCAACACTATCTTACTTGAAACAGATGAGGTGTTTCTTGAACACATGACATTCACATCTCCTAGACCAAATAAAGAAAACAATATCAGAGTATAAAACATTTCCCTAGATACAAAATTCATAGAGGTGTAACAGACCTTTGCCAAATTTGGAGAGATCACGAATATCAACATGTCTATATAGCAAATATGGCAATCAGCAGTCATTACCTATGCAGACAAATAGGTAAAAGAAGACCTAGTTGCCAAATGGAGTATCCTCTTATGCTCAGACTCAATCAGAATTTTTGAAGTACAATGAAACATGGATCAAATAAAAGCATGTGAAAATATTGCAGTCAAATTAACAAATCTACCCTCCAATACTACAGCTTTTAATCTCAGACTCACTTGTAAACAAACTAAGGCCAAGATATGCTACATTCCAGGCATATGTTATATAGGAGCAAGCAGTTCGCAATTATTGGTTTCATGAACCAAGAAGACCTAGAAGCAGCAACAACACATAATGTCTTCCTTAGAGAAACTCAAGCAGAATAGAAACCAATTGACATGAAACTTTGTACTATATGTGGAAGTGCAACACACTTAGTCACTCAATGTCCAATTAAAGAAAGAAGAACACATTGAAACCAATATAATGCAGAACAAGCTAACAGATTCAATAAACTATACAACAGATTCAAGTCAGCATATACTGAAACTATAAGGCGAAGGGCAACTACACACAGCAATCAAAGAAAGGTTAGGCCAGGCTCCTATGCAGCAGCAGCAAGACTACCAAAAGAAGATGAAACACAGCATCAATCTTCTCAATCAACCATGGCAAAAGTATTGCATATCCTCCAAACAATCAAGCAGGAGATCCAAGAGATTAAAGAAGTTATGGCTGACTTAGAGAAATGTATAGTTAATCTAGAAACATATGATGAGGATTACATCAAACAAATGGACGAAGATACCTCTCCTATTGATACAGAAGGAGATTCAGTAACAGACACACCACTTCAAAACAGCACCCAAGACATTCGCACCCAACAACAGCACATCCAGTCATTTATGCAGAAACTCGACAAACATATGGATCAAATGTATAATACCGTACTCAACTCAATCTCAGGTAGCACACCTTCCCTTCCACATAAACAATAATGGGTAGTAATCAAAGTACCACATCAACAAAAGAATCAAGCAATTCTAGAAATAATCAAACAACAAACTCATGTAATTCAGCAGAAAAACAAATAAAAGAAACAGACAACCCAGCAATAACTCCAAATCACATTCCAGATTCAAATAATACAATAACTAGTACAACAATAAACACAACAACATATAGAGAGCACAAACCAATATGGAAAGTCACAACATTCAACATTCAAGGCTTAGTAGAAACACACAAATGTGAGACATAGTTCAACCTCTGCAATGCAGCAGACTGGGATATCATAGACACTACAGAGACAAATGGCTCACATTAACAATTTAAACATTGGTAATACAAGAAATTACAAATCATATGGGCATATAAAGAAGCACAAACTAGCAGACAAGGATTAAATATAATGATCAACAAGGATATTGTATATAGAATATACAACTATAAAACACTTGCAGGAAGACTTATCGCAACTGACCTGGCCTTCTTATACAAAAAAAAATGAGAATAATCAAAGTGTATTTTCCCGTACAAGACATGAAAGGAGAAAAGCAAATGGTACTCAACACTCTAAATAAATGGATCAAAGAAGCAACCAAAAAAGAATGGCATTTCTTGGTAGCAGGGAACATGAATGGAGTTTCCAATCAGCAATCAACAAGCATAACAGTACAAAGATAATTAAGAAACACAAGCCTTTAGGAAAACAAATACAAGTCCTGTTGAATAACAACTTGAAAGACATATATAGGATGCACAATCCTATAAAGAGAGAATATACCTGGAACAGAGAGGAAAGTAGTAGTAGAATCGACCAAATATGGATGAGCCCACAGGCAATATGGCAATCAAAAACACCCTTTATTCAAGACCTTACCACACTATCAATCCTCAATGATCACATCACAATAATAGCAGAAATAGAAGTATAGAATATTAACACACCCAAATAAGCAACCTATCATAGACAAAATCACAAGTATAACTGGCAACTTGCTATGGCCCAGCAATGGGAAAAGTTCAGCGAATACATTGAGTGCAATGTACAAATAAAAGGTATGAGTCACCAATTCTTAGATTATAGATGGAACCAGTTTAGTGACACTATTCAGAAAACAGCCAAGAAATATATTTCAAAAAAGAAAGCCCATTGGAGAAAAAGATATCTAGTCAAAGATACAGATGAAATACCACTCATAATACAATACAAAAATTCCTCATACAAGTAAGACAACAACGGACAGATAAGAGAGAAGAGAAAGCACATCAACCATTCCAGATTCTAGTAAGAATACAAAGATTGATTCCAGACCTAGTGTCCACACTCAAGGAATTAGAAGCTGAATACCCTGATGCATATCTTGAAGAATGGTATAAAATAATCCAAGGTAACATAAAGGCACACAAAATGGTTGTGAAGGCCATCTCTCATAGAAGACAGAACATTGCCATAAAAAGAAGAATTCAGATCAGACAAGAGCAGTATGATAGTGACAAGCATGCCATGATCAACAGTATTCTAGAAAGATCCAAAAGGCAGATACACCTAGACAGACTCATCGTTTAACAAGGAGAGGAAGTGTAAATAATTACGGAGCCAGCAGAAATCAAGACCAAAGTAAAGGAACACTTCTATAACTGGACACCACACAGAAACATCCAAAACCTGGAACAACATCCCAAGTGGCAGTCCGAATATAGCCCCAAACTACACATTAAACAGTACTACTACAAAGGCATGATAGAGGAGATCACAACAGAGGAACTGGCATAAGCAATTAGATAATGTAGCTCAATTTCAGTTCTGGGCCCAATCAAATACCATATTCTGCATACAAACACCTGAAAAACAATGCAAGAGAAGAACTCAAAATGATTTTCAACACAATTATCCAACAAGGCATCACACCCAGTGAATGGAGCAGGGGACACATATATTCGATACCCAAGCCTAAGGACTGAGCATACAACCTAGATATTACTAGACCTATCAGCCTACTAGATGCAAGAAGAAAAATATTCACTAAAATCATTATGGATAGACTGGCAAAGTGCCTAACCTGCAACAGGATACTGTCTGAACTAAACTGGGCAGCTCTTCCAGGTAATAGTACTCAAGACCCAATTCACATACTTAGCAGTATTATTGAACATGCAAAAGAAACTAAACAACAAGCCTGGATCTTAAGTCAAGATATGTCAAAAGTATATGACTCTGTAAATCTAGAAATGTTACAACTGGCACTTCAAAGGATCGAGGTACCAGACACAATAATAACAATTTTGCTCTGTATTTTCCAAGACCACTACAATGCAGTTATAACATGCCATGGACTAACAGATGAGTATCAGATAAGAGATGGAATAGATCAAGGAGATACAATATCTCCACTATTGTGGTGTATTTTTTATGACCCACTATTATCCATGATTAGTCAACAACACAAAGGATACACAATTAGCTCTAGAACATGTACAGAACTAAAGATAGGATAGGAAAGAAGAACCACTAACATAGCGTCAATGCATATATAGATGACACAACATGGACAACTAATAATAGAATAGATCTACAACAAATTATATGCACAGCAGAAGAATTTTATCACATCAACAATATCAAAATCAATCCTAGCAAGTCACAGCTGATCATCATCAACAATATAAAGGAAGACCTGGAACAAGGAGTACTGATGAACAATCAAAAGATACAAGGATGTCCTCTCAACACATCAGCCAGAATCCTAGGAATATGATATGACAGTTCTGGATGTAAAGACTATCAAAAATTCCTAATAAAACAGAAAGTAACCTGTACATGCACACTAATTGGAATGAAAAAAATCACTGACAAACAGCTACAATATATAATCAATCACATCCTGATACCCAGTATAGAATACCTATGCAACGACATAGTCTAACCAGACAAACTTGTAATCAGTTAATAAGCAAACTAATAACAACATTCAAACACAAAATAGGACTTGCCAAAACAGTACCTAATGGCATGCTCTACAATAAACATGAATACAACATAATGCATATATGGGATAGACAAGTACAACTACATGCCAATAACTGGTGCACCAGAGTGAACCAAAACAATATTACAGGAGACATAATATGTCCCCGATTACAATCAACACAAGATATGTTCTGGTCAACCAAAAAAATATACAACCATATACAAGCCCCCTTTTTAGAAACAGGAAGAAATCTCACACACAACATAATCTGGATGCTCAGAATGCATGGCTTCACTTTTCACAAAGTTCAAGCAAGTGATTTCAAGATCATAGAAATGGTAGATACCACTATCAAAGAAATAACAGATCCAGAACTCTATAGAAGAATTCGACCTAACTTAAGAAAACATAACATTCCGTTCACAGGACAACTCCTCAACAATAAAAGAGAGAAATTGTTACACTGGTGCCAAATTATAAGAATCCAGCAAAAATCAATACCAGGCCCATCCCATCATGGTTCTTCACATTACAATACAAACTATAGACTAGGATGACTGACAAACAACAAGGGCAAATCAATTGTTTCCAATAATACATACCAACAACAGACACACAAATAGTGAAATTATATTGAATAGCAATGGAAATGAATGCAGAACTAATCATTGGCAGAAAACAAAGGAAGATAGATAATAACTTAACAATCTATAGGCACTACACACAGGCACTTGGCGAATCTTCTCTAAATGAATGCACAGGATGTAATATAAACCAACAGACTTAATTCAACTCTACATGTACCTTTACAGCCAGCAAGCAAAATACAGTAACAATTCCTGTACAACAGAGCAAAATCTCAACATGACTGAATATGATGAAGGCAGACAACATGTTCAGAAGCAGAGCTTCATCAAACTAAATTTCGACAATGCTCATAGAGCAGGAACACAGGCCAACAAATCATACAGTAGAAGTACAAATACTTACTGAGAACAAAATATCCGAACAGATTAGAAAGACTCTGGCTATAATACCTCTCATCCTTGAAGAATTAACTACAATTACAAAGCAAATACAGAATGAAATCAATTTTGAAATATACACAGATAGATCTATATCATGCCACTGCAACCAATATTACATGGACTTCGGATGGATAATAATAACTAGAAACAATCAAGAATTCCAATTCCAAGGACAAATAGAAAACTTCCCCTTATCAACCAGAGCAGAATTAATGACTATACTTACAGCAATCAGTATACTCCCTTTATATAACAGAGTAAATATATACACAGATAGCCAAGCAGCAATCAACAGCATTCAAAAAGTAATGAGAGAAAACCATATACACAACCTGCGAAAACAGAAAAACTTGGGGATTCTCCAACAGCTCAAAGATATAGTTACTGGCAACCATCTGAAGATTGACCTTATTAAAGTCAAGACCCACACAGGTGACAAATACAATGAACAAGTAGACAAACTAGCTAAAATAGACACATATCAAGGCATGATATCAAGACACAAAATAATCAGTATCTACTCTACAAAAAACTCACAATTCACATTACTACCTCAATGGAATAACAATACACTGAAAGTCCCCATCAAAACTATGGCCAAAAAACTGATCAAGACAATACACCTAGCCAAATGGAGACTACTGAATAGAACAAAAATTGAATTCAGTGATCGGATCATCAAACACATACATTGGGATACAATACTGTCAAATCTACAACCAACTAGAATGAGTAAACAACATATCAATGAGACAGATCAACAACAAAGGAGATTCAATTTATATTTATGGAATGAAGAACTTTTAACAAAAACAAAACTTTATCAGAGACTACCAAACTTGTACAAAGACGATAAATATATATCCTGCAGATCAAAAAAGAGAAACACACATCCTTTCATATGCCAAGACCAATAACAGAGAACAGAAGAGCATATAAGAAACACAATCATTGACAAAGTTAGACAATACAGCAAGATAAAAGACACAGAAGTACAAATCAACAACTATCTAAAAAAACAACTCCCTGAAGTACATCAAATACCTTAAATGTACTATCAGAGGAGCCATACTCAAAGAAACATACAATATAGTAGCCAGATATGTACTGAACAAACAACAAATACATAAATGCATAAAGAAATTAGACAAGAGACTAGCGACTATCTCTACAACAACTGAATCCAAAGATGCGAAGAATTCCAAAAATGGAAAAAACTGCAAGGCATCACATGAAAAATTGAAAGAACAGTCAAATACAGTACTTTACAGAAAAGCACTTAGTCAATATATCTGAAAAACACATAAAAGATTAATATATAGACCTGGTAAACAATTATATAGAAAAATATATAAAAAATATTACACACCCCTCCCACATATTTACTATTTTATATAGCACTAGCCTAGCCTTGGCTGGTTAGCTTCCCAATAGGGTGGCAACAGGCCGTGAGGTGAGTTTCTTTATCGAACTAATTTGATTAACATAGGTAGTCATAGCATAAACAATATATACATCTCTATTTAATCCAAATAAAGTAAGGCTGAGCCAGCATTAAAAAAAAAAAAATTATATTTTTAATAGTATTAAACTAAATTAATAAAACTATTTTCTGACCTACGGGTCCATATTGCAGTGGTTAGCACTTTATAGGTCACATCACAAGAATCAAGATCAAATCCTTTAGGGGACAACCTCTGATAAGCAGGTAGTGATCGGCATCCATTGGCGTAACCGTATAATAACCGATGTTTCCAAGTATAGCTTGTCTTATGAAGTGGAGTGTTTCAAGCCAGTTCTATACTGGATTGTGATGAGGCTGAATGTCTGAAATTGAGTAAGATTATCCCTTGATATGATCACATTACTGAATAAGGTAATAAGAAGAGTAGATATTGAACTGGTAATATAGTGCTGAAGGAAGGAATGGTAAATTAACCAAGAAAACCTGGTTCCCTTGCTTTATAGATTTGAGGTATTCATTCAAGAATTCAAGTATGTGGCTGTGCCATCTTTCATAGACTTTACTATCGGGAGGCCTTGATAGGAAGAGAAATCCATGGATTACTCCGAAGGACTTAAAAATAACCGAGAAGTCCAGGATAAAGAAAATTTGATGGCCTAATAATCAGACTACTCTTACCATAAATAAAATTGTTCTAGAAAAAATTAAGAAGGAATCGCACATCTTTCTGAATAGGTAGTAATTATATATAGAAGTAGAATAGCTATAGTTACTCATATAGATAGGTTTACTTTATACATGTATAATTACTTATTGACTATATGTAAAAATCAGGATGTAATTGTATAGCCTTGTCACCTGTACAAGCATATAAGTTAATAAAAGATGTGGAACATCTACATCCTGGATCATACACATATGAATGAATAAGAGGATGGATCAAGGACAGCACCAGCTAAGAAAGGATCAGACACCTGCAATGCAGAATAGAAGGGTGGCAGAAAGTTAAAATAACAATAGATGCAAACTGCTACAGAAGCTTTCATACTGTTGTATTCCACATAACCAACCTATTGACAGGGGGTGAGATAGAGATAACAGTCCTCAAGATCCTCAAGAAGACAACATCAAATGAAGCAGAGTTGAATGCAGTTATTGTGACTCTGCTATCACTCCCAATGGAAACTGAGACAACAATTCACATGGATAGTCAGATGATTGCAACAGCCCTAAAAATTAAAAAGAACAAAAACAAGATAGCACGGCTAATAGAACACACAAAAGACCTCATCCGCGCCAAAACCTAAGACTCCATATCGAAAAAATTGGAAAAAATGGAACATATACACACATAATGGTGGACGCAGAAACCAAAATAGCAAAATTAAAATGGCAGATGACCAAGCTGAAAGTTACTCCTATCAATAGGAACGTTCTTGAACTTATGTACAGAGGGTAGATAATGATTTTTAACAGTAGAGAAGCAGTCCGCAACCATTTCAAGAATGAGTAAATTATGGAATGGTGCTACCTGGAAAGAAACCAAGATATAGACTTATGCTATGATACAATAGACTGGGAAGCAACAGCTGATTTTCTAAGAGCGCAAAAGGTCACGGCAGGAGCTACGAGCTTTGAAGATCACCAATGAAGAACCTTTAAGCTAAAATTGTGGGCTCAAGAAATGCCAACAATGGTCAAGCTCAAAGAAAGGAGGCAGACCTTTACAAATCCAGTCACTGTGTCAGGTGCAAAGCAGCTGTGGAAGACCAAACGCATATATATACATGCAGGAAAAATGACTTTGACTTTGGCAAACACATGATAGAAACGATAGCACTGTTTCTTTAATGTAGAAAAAAACAAAGTAACCCTAGGTTTAAGAATGGGTCAGGAAGGTCAAAAAAAAGGAAGTCAACCTCTGAATACAGTTATTGGCCAGAAGTTTGATTCCCAGTGACATAGTTAAAATAATCCGTAGTTGGGCAAGGATCTTCAAAAAGAAAGCCAAATCAACTCTTGTGAGATGCATCGAAGCAATCCAGGAAATCACAAGTGCAATTTGGAAGCGGCGATGCGAAGCGCTAGTCAAATGGGAAACATCACAAGGAATAACAAGAACCAACAAGAAAGCAAAGGGCAAGTGAAGTCAAAACGCAACAAGGGGTCCCAACAGGAGACCGAAAGCATCAGTCAACCTTGACTGGAAAAAACAGAAAATTTTCAATTTCCTTTTCAATCTGAAAAATAAGAAAAATAGCGCTAACTCAGCTTAGACAAGTTAGTTTCTCGAAAGGGAGCAACAAGTCACGGAGGTCCACAGAAGATTCGAACCAGGAGTTATCTTTTATTAAATTCCTAACATACATGCTAGTATAGTTTGTAAAGCTTAGTGAACTTTGAAATAGATAGTATAATGTAATATCAAGTAAAAGTTTCAATAAAGAACAACTAGAGGCTGAGCCAGCTCAAAAAAAAAAAAAAAAATAAAATAAAAAATAAAACTATATTCCCATAAACTCTTTCTACTGATCCTTTGATCACACACAAAAAAGATGTTCGCAAGAAATTTTATACTTTCTTGCTAATAAAGTCTTTATACTTTCATTAAAATAACTTGAAGCTTGTTTTCATGTATCTCTTCTACCCTCTCTTACTTGTTTATAAACTCCTTTGAGTAAAAACTTGAGTCTCTAGTGGCCTCAAAAGACTCAAGTATACACTTCCTCTACTAAGGGCAAGAAGGTTCTAGGAAGTAAAAGGACTGATAAGTGAAGTGTCACCTTATAGAGCTAGAGGCAACAAGAAATAGAGGTTTTGTTGGTAGGAAAAGGCTTATTATTCACCTTCTCACATATTGTCTTGTACCCTTTTAAAGTTCTACTTTTTTTTTACAGTTTTCTTGAAAATTTTGCCTATCTCAATTTGACCTGAATTTTTGATAGCACAATATTACCTGGCATATGATTGTTCAATACAAAACATGTTAGTAGCAGAATGTAAACAAGCTCCTATTGGTCATCTCACATGTTTTGATGATGTTACTGGTGATTGAAAGAGAAAGCAAGAATACAAACTCCTCCACTCTTTCAAATGAAGTTTATCTGAAGCAAAGAAATCATAAGGCCATTAGTATGGACACTAAATTTCTTAGGTGGTGAAAAGATGATTATTTGTTCAAGCCAAGGCCTTCAACTTCTTATTATTTCAGTCAGGCAAAATATGTGAAGGAGATTATTTTCTTATTTTGATCAGGTTGTAAGACTGAAAAGCAGAGAAATATAAAACACTGCCCTTTTCTAGGATTGAGAATGCATTTCTCCAGACGTTGTGTAATGATATCGCAATCAAAATGAATACCAGTAAAATTTCTTTAACTAGGTATAGCTGCTGAAAAATATCAGGAGTTACTCAATAAGACTGAAAAGCCACATAAGAACCTGGGGTTCACCATTAGCTGTCTTCTTCTGCACAGGTGGATACAAAATCAAGACCAAAAAAAAGGAAGCATTGAGCAAGACACTGGATCTGAGTAGACAATAAGGACCTTAGATGGTTACAAGAAAATAATCAAGAGCATGAATAGATAAGTTCCTCAGACGATCAAGAAGAAGAAGGATATCCCAGAAGGGTTGACTCCTAATAAGAAGAGGTTTTTAGCTGAGGTCCTTTGAAGAACATGAGCATTTTAATTTTCTTTTTTATTTTCTTGAATTCAGTTTCTTGGAGGATAATAAGCAGTGACAATCTGTCCGCAAAGATGGGTAAGTTAGAAGGGTTTTTACTCAAAACTTAATTCAGAGTGAAATATTGTTCCCAAGGTTACACTTAGAGGCCGAAGCTCTTTTGAGAATTGATGACTGTTGGCGAGTGTATCAGTACAAGCTTTTAGTTTAGCAATGATACAATTGCCCTATATATCTTTATTGATTTTTATATGATTAATAAACACACAGTACTGACCTGGCCAAGGGTTTAAAAAAAATAAAAAAATAAAAAAATAAAACTATTTTCCAAAATATTTTTTAAACAAAAAATTTAACAAAGATTATAAATACTATATATTAGCCTTATCTTAAAGACAATCACATACTGTCAACCTATCCCATTCACCTCTTAGGAATCAGATAGAGATGGAGAACCAGTGCAGGGAAACACCAAGTTAGACTTCTAATGTGATATGCAAAAGTTCCTAATTTGGACAATAATAAATGAAGAGGTTTATCACTGGTGATTTAGACAGGGGAGACAGGACAATAATTTCGGGTTAAAAATAATTTTATTATTGGATAAATCCTAAGGAGCCTCCAGAGAGAGAATTTCCTCCTTTAAATACATAATTAAGTTATATGATATTTGATAATATAAACTAAGATAAATAATAGTAATAGTTATACTATTAGTTTCGCTGGACTATTAAGCTATTTATTTTAAACAGAACTCAAATATCCTTCGAAAATAATAGTTACATGTGATAAATCAGGACTACTGAATATTCTAGAGTACTTTATGCTAAGTTTGCTAATAGTAAAATTGACTATCAATGTACTAGAAGTGTTCTGGAAGATCTTTATATTCAGGTGACCAAAAGAATCATGATATATTGATTTGAGGTACTGGGATTATCCTGGACACTAGGGAGATCATATGGCGAAATTTTATAGTTCAACAATACTTTCTTATCATATATTTGCTCTAAAAGTGCTTTTTTTGATTTTTCGGAGGAATTTTGCCTATCTCATTTTGATCCTGAATTTTAAGTAGTATAAAGTTTCTCAAGTAGTAATTGATTAGCAGAAAACACATTAGTAAAAAAATGTAAACAAGCTCCCATTGGTTATTTCATGTATTGAAATATATTTTCTTAGTACCCATAAGAACCTGGAGTCCACTATAAGTCATATGTTTGTGATATGGATAGATATAAGCATGAATATCGATGACATTATTGGCTATATAAAAAGAATAGTACTGTATTAGGACATACCAAATAGAAAATATCAGCTTTTTACTTCTCCTCTTCTACTTCAGTGAACTCAAGTTGAGAGTTTTGGATATTTATTATTTCTTCTTTGAAAATATATCTGTTGCCCTTTTAAATAATAAAATATCTCTTCAAGAATAATATTAGTCAACCTTTTTTTTTTTAATAAAATTTTTGATTAAGTGCTAGTGAAGTTTAAGATTTCACATAAGAGATTCCCAATATTGATGGTGATAGATACTTCAGGTGAATCCTTGACACATTAGCTTCTTCTTTAGGAATAGCAATAATCTGCCTGATGAATCAAGACCTGGATCATATTTCTAGGAAGTATCTAAGTGTAGAATAGAAAAGCAATATATTGTAGTTTGTGTATTTTTCTTTTTATTATTTTTAAATTTTTTTTTTATAAATAGTTATTCTAGATTAGATGGTTATGTAATTATCTTATCCTAATTGAATAAGACATAAATAGTTAGCTCTTTGTACTATTCATTGATCTATAAATTCTTAAACAATATGGGTAATTATTCATTCCAGTTGTTTTTAGATTTTTTACTTACTCAAATAAAACACACAGCATATAGGCACAAGGATAAGTTAGTATCTTAAAAAAAATTAAGTTATAAAAAACTTTAAAATATAATCTAATCTTGAAAATTAGTAAACATTTGTTTTATCAAAATTAAGATCTAATATTTTTATTAAAAAAATATTATTATCCTTATATATGATATTGATATTTATCTAATTTTAATTAATAATATATAAAATAATATAAGCTAAAAATATATAAAAAATAAACTTATACCTAGAAAATTTATATAATAACTAATAAAACTTAAAGAAAAATAATAGTAATTGAATATAACTTGTGTAATGTATTCCCAAATATGGAATATAATACATATACTGTACATATTATAATGGATACTCAATCCAATTTTATTATTACTATTATCTTAGATTACCCAGAGTTTCAAAAAATATGAGTCCGATTATATGTGGTTTGAGTCCCGAATTCAAATATTTGATGAGAGCAGGTTCAGATTTTTACGCTAAATTATCTTAAATGAAAAGTTGGCAATGTCTGTATATATTTTTCAACCTGCTTAAATATAACAATTATTCATTAATTACGAAAAGCACTTTTCGCGGGTTATACGTATAACGTAATCGTCACGTGAAATCGAATATGCACAACACGAAAAATGGTATTTTAAACGTCATATCACCAATAATAGTCGACGTCAGTTCTATAAGCCACACCGATTGTTGATGGCTGTGTCCCCTGATTATATACAATGAAATAGTTCTGAAATGCACGAGTATAAAAAAGAAAGATACGTAAAACAAAAAAAAAAAGAAAAGAAAAGAAAAAATGATATATTATTATAAATTATTTCTATACCTTCATAAATAACATGCCTATAATCCAAGCCAAATCAGAATCGGTATTTCCACCAATTGAACTCATGCAGTTCTCTTCGTCTCCCTCAATTGGATCTCCAACAATATCTTCAAGTGGTATACCGAATTTAATGCCTTCGATTTCGTATTCCAAGGGTCCTGCACTATTATCAAGGTCACATGGAACTGTGTACGTCATAGCAGAGCCATCACGCGTTTTATCGGTTGTATAATAACTTGCTCCTGGTATCAAGGAGTGAATTGTTTCAGCTAGCTGAGAATTTAGAAGAAGTCCAGGGCTACCTGTGTCAAAAACGCACGCCGATGTATAGCCTTCTCCTAGGGTTAGAGCCTTATAGTTTAGATATAGACCAGTACAATTTATTTGCCAATGAGTATTTTCAGTTAATGGCGAGTAAATAATATCTCCTAGAGGGAAATGACAGAAAGAGGATAAATTCACTCATATATATACTGTATATATGGCATTAGTTTTCTATTTATGTCAAATTTACCCAAAATCTGTGAATAATCGATGGCTCCAAATGTGATCTCTCCTCCAGATTCATCATCGTCACTAATCTTTAAGAATTTTACAGTATACAATGGCTCGGAAATCTAAATGTAATTAGATTACCTTGGAAAATTAATTTTAGCCAGTAAATTATAATATAATTAATTTCTGTTTAACAATACCAAATTTTGCGCAATCATATTGTCGAACGGTGTCTTTGAATCAATAAAATTAAGTCAAATTATGTTCTTTGATTGTGCATATAAATGTAAATTAAAATAATCCTACAAGTGTTCCATAATCTGAATCTCTATCAATTACGTGTAAATGAAGAAAAGGTTACTTTTTTAATAATAAATTTGATCTTTCATCGCACTTTAAAATATTACTCACGAGCTTCGTCCAATCCCCATAATTCCATCGAAATTCAAATCTATAGTGGTATTTTCAAGCAAACCAATTGTTTGATTTATCACGTGTATTCCACCGATATTGACAATTTCCTTTGCAAATATTCCACTAACACCTGCGTCTCCCTCATAAGTCATCTCCCATGTTGTTCCATTGTAGAAAAAGGAGGAAGATTTGGAAGGATCGAATAAGGTGTCACCAGTGCAAGACGAATTACAAAGAGGCGAGGTCATCCATGTTTCCGGTGAGCCTGAATCAATTATAAAGTACAATGATTGTCCAGGAGTGCCAATATCGACGCTGGCAAGATACTTGTAAGTTTAAAAAACAAAATAAACTAGATTAGTATACATTTATATACGTATCATGAGTGTCATGACTATGATCGTATGAAAATTTAATACATCGGTATCAAATAAGATTTTGTTGTTATTTCTTTTATATATATTATTACGTTTATGTTTGATTGGAATTTTGATAATTTTTGCATCAGATGCAAAATTTTTATCCTGAATAGTCGGTGCGGAGAGAACCGAGAGAAGTGATATGAGAATGATAAGAAAAGGAACTCGATCCATATTTTGATTTTTAAATTCCGAATTTTATGCTAATATCCTATTGTTAGGTAACTTTTAATGAATAAAAGATTTTGAAAATATTTATTAATGAGGCGCATTCGGTTTAATAGTAATTGCTGGTGGTGCTCCTAATATTGATACCGTGCTGTGGTTTAGATTAGCGAATCTTTTCAAAATCGGTAGGGAAGTATGAAACTGTTCATATACTGTATGTCAAAATCGTGATCAATAGTTAGTTTCATAATGTACAGACGGGTATCACCGCATTAAGGCGATTACGAAAAAAATTTACGTACACGAAAGTTTTGATAATAATAATAAAAGATTTTTCTTTTTGTATCGTTTATTTATTCAAGAAATCGTGTGAAAATTCATGTTATACACGGAAATGGGTCGCAAAAAGTATCTCACGAAGGAAGGACGCCACACGATAAAGGAGCTTAAAAAAGAAGGTACATCCACCGCTAAAATTGTCCGATTACGAAAAAAATTTACGTACACGAAAGTTTTGATAATAATAACAAAAGATATTTCTTTTTGTATCGTTTATTTATTTAAGAAATCGTGTGAAAATTCATGTTATACACGAAAATGGGTCGCAAAAAGCATCTCACGAAGGAAGGACGCCACACGATAAAGGAGCTTTAAAAAGAAGGGATATCCACCGCTAAAATTGTCCGAATAATTGGACGATCTGTGAAAGTAGTCAAAAGTTATCTTTACTGGTGAAAATCAACCAATTGTACTGATTACTTTAAAAGAAAGAATAGTAGATCTACGTAAACCGTCTGTGAGAAATTAAGAATGATCTGTCATTAAGAAAGTTATCAAAACATCTCCTTACTACAAAAATTTCACAAAGAACTCAAATTACTATATCTACATAAAATTTAATGAAAACCTTAAAGAAAAATAATAATAAATCTTATATTGGATGCTAAAAACCTTTGATAATGAAATTAATCATATAAAACAATTAAAATAGACAAGAGAGCACAAGAATTGAATCAAAAAAGATTGGAAACAAATATTATAAATAGATAAATCCTCCATATATATTAATCCTTATGAAAAATTTGGTTTTGGTGTCACAAAGATAACTTTATGATCCAAGTTATATACAAGCAACTATTAAAAGTGATCACAAGTCAATTAAGATTTAGGAATATATAAATGGATATGATTTATACTATCTGATTCATACTTCGTTTTATATGAATTGAGAAGAATATAAAAACCTTATCTTATTTTGAATATTATTTATTCAATAATTTTAACTTTTAATAAAAAAAATACTATAAGAAGATAATATATCAATTCACAAATATAATTTTATGAAAAAATTAAAATCTAAGCTTGAAATGGTATTTATAAAATAAATATCCCAATTGTCAAAACTTAGTTCAATTAAAAACATATGAAGAGAAGTTAAATTTTGAATTAATATGAGTAAAAAATTATATAATAAATTTGATTTAAAAGAAATAATTACAATAATATAAAATAATATTATATTTGATACAATTAGTAAATTTATAAATAGTATACCTGAATAAATAAAAGAAATGATTAAAAAAAAAAGTTTATATAAAAAATGATAATAATTTATAGTTTTATAAAAATTACTTCAATATATTAATATCTATTTATATAAGCATATTTTTTATTTGTTTCTATTCTATATAAAATTATAAGTCTATTTTTGATATTATCTTTTAGAATTCAATAATTCTAAGAAAAAAACTTAATAAAATAGTGATTTTTTATTGATTTAGTATATTCAATATTCAATAAAAAAAGATATATAAAATAGTTTATTTTAATTAATAGTTGAGTTTTCAAAAATTCAAAACTTTTTTTAAATTTAAAAATTTATACATATTATATAACTTTTTATTTTATCAACTATCTATTTTTAAATATTTAATAAATATAATTTATATGATAAACTCTTATATAAACAATATTCTATTTATTAATATTGTTTATTATATTTTTAGATTACTTGTATATTGATTTTATAAATTTTATTTGATTTCTAAAATACTATTTACTAAAATATAACATTGAACTCTTTCTGTCAATCTGCTAACCATATATAAAAAAGACATTTGCAAGAAGTTTTATACTTCAAGGCTAATAAAGTCTTATCACTTTCTTTAAACCAACTTGAGAACAAGGTTTCCAAAAGTCACTTTGCAATCCCATTACTTTTTTTTTATATATTTCTACAAAAAACTTGTCTTCTAGTAGCTAGAAAGACAACTCTATTCTTCTTATTAATGGTAAAAAATTTCTGAAAGGAAGTAAACCTGACTTCTCTATCTCCCTCTTACCTGTTATAGAAATATTACAGAGCCTAATTTGTGATAAGAGACTTTTTAGAAGACAACTCCACTATTCTCTTGTCATTGTAAAGACTCTAATAATGCTCTTTCACAGTTTTTTCTAAGGAATTTTGCCTATCTCAGCTTGATCCTGAATTTTGTATTGCACAAAGTTTCTAGTGCAGTGATTGGATAATGGAAATACGTCAGCAATCCAAGATATAAACAAGCCCCTATTGGCTATCTCATGTGTCTGAATGTATTTCCTTAATTTCCATAAAAACCTGGGTCCACTATAAGTTGCAAGTCAGTTATACAGATAAATATAAGACATGAAATTTATAATATGATTGACTACACAAAAAGAATAAAGAAACCTGGATTAGGACTTATTAGATAGCAAACAATAATCCTTCTCTACTTCTCCCTCCCTTTTCTACATACATGACTAAAAAAAAAAAGATTACAAGATACAGGATTATTTAGAAGAGTTTTTGGTTACCTAGCATTGACATATTAGAAAGATAATTCCCTGATACATTAAGTAACTACCTAGTTTTTCCAAATACTCTCTTGACAGCAGTACGATATAAAAAAATTTTTTGGTTAATACTAGTGAAGTTAAAGCTTTATATAAGGGATCTCTAACATTAAAGGTGATAGGTACCATAGGTAAATTCTTGGCACATTAGTTCCCCTCCTTATGGAATCTGGAGTAGTAATAAGCTACTCAGTGGGTCATATTTTGTCATACCTCTAGAGAGTGTGATATAGTCTTGTAGATAATATAGTGAAAGGTTCTTTTTAATCAATATTATTTCTTATTTTGTTTTAGTAAGTAATATATCTATACTAGACGATCATGTAATTATCTTATTCTAGTTAAATAAGATGTAAATAGTTTGTTCTTTGTACTATTTGTTGATTTGTAAATTATTAAACAGTATGGATAATTATTTATCACAGTTATTCCTAGGTATCTTCTTGCTTTAATAAAACATGTTTATCCTGGTACAAGAAAATCTCAACAAATACTAACCAATCTGGAAACTTATAACTGTTAACATATAAGAATTAGTAGACACACAAAAAAGAAATACATGGTTCAACTTATGTGACCAAAAGCAATGATATATTATAGTAACAATAGAAACAAATGGATCACATCAACACTCCAAACATTGAAAACATCCAAACTTTCAAATAATTTGGTCCACAAAGAGGCACAAATCTTAGGTCACGGCCTAAATATGATGATTAAAAAAGACACTGCGCAGAGAATATATAAATATAAAATCTTCAATGCAAATTGATAGCCACAGACTTTGACTTTCCAAGAAAAAGAAAATGAGAATATAAGAGTTTACTTTCCAGTACAAGACTCATCTAAAGAACAAACATGCATAACACACATACTCAAATAATGGATCAATAAAGTAACAGTACAGGACTGGTATATCATAATTATGGGTGATCTGAATGGTACATCTAATCCCAGCATAGACAAATCAAGTGACAGAAAACTTATCTGCACCCACAATCCATCAGGTAATGATGGGTCCCTAAAGTATTAAGCATATAAAATTTTGCAGATCACTTATGTCCCTTTTTGAGGGACAAATTCATAGCTCTTCACTTTAATAGGGACAAAAGTCAGGAAATGCTATAAATCAATAATTTAGATAATGAAGAATAATTGTGAGTAGTTTTTTTATAGTTATTAATTTAAAAATTTTAATTTTTCCTAGTGAGGGACATTTGACTTATGTCTCTGCTTCCCTCTTTAGGGACCCATCTTTACCATCAGGAAAACAAATTAAAACCCTTATTAACAATGGCTTCATAGATACATATTGCACTCACAACCCTTCAAAAAGAGTATATACTTGACAAGGTCAAGGTAGCCATAGTAGACTTGACCAAATCTGGATTAATCCCAAAGCAACATGGCATACACCCAAAGCCAACATCATAAACATGTTCAACTCTCTAATCACTAGCAACCACAGATTAATAATCACAGAACTTGAGATATGGGAGTTAGACATACCCAAAATCACATCTATCTATAAACCTAATATTAGATACAACTGGTCCCACACCAATGACAAACAATGGGAGAAATTTTTTCAAACAGTAAAATTAGCAATGAGCAATACACTCTCAGATCCACATTGATTGATTAAAGATGGAATTTCTTCAGCTCCCAACTCTTGCACACAGTGAAAAAACATATATCCAAAAAACATCAACACCAGAAAAAACATTCCCAGAAAGCAAACAAAGAATCAGATGCCCCCTTACTTCATCTACAATCATTCTTGACAATTATAAAGCAACTCCACAATACAAATCAAGAAGACAACACTGAGTGGAATGTGTCACACCAATGTATATTTAAAAACACTTCCCTGACATTACTACAGAATTACATCAAGTCAAAAAAGTAACAAAGAATCTCTACTATACAAGGTGGACACAGATTATCCAATTATACATCAAAGCTCACAAAACTATAGACAAATAACCACAAAATACAAAGAAGCTAAAGCCATAGCTCAAAGAATAGCAAGCTGATAGGCTTTTCTAGAAAGTAACAAAAAAGCTATGATTAATAGTATTCTAGATAGACCAACATGACACATCCATCTTGACAAAATCATACAGCAAAAAGAGGATATATATATTATCACAGAACCCAACAAAATTAAAGAAACAATCAAATAATATTTCTTCAACTGGACACCACCTAGAAGCATAGCATCACTAGCAAATCATCCACACTGGCAACAAGAATACGAAGCTAAATCTCACATCAAGAGTAGCTGGTATACAGATGTTTTCATAGAGATTATAACTGAGGAACTAAGAACAACAATTAACAACCAAAGTAACAAATCAGCACCAGGAAGGAATCAAATTCCATATAGTGCCTACAAACATCTCAAGAAGAACACCTTAGAAAAACTGAGAGGAATCTTCAATAATATCCTACAACAAGGCACAACCCCTAAAGAATGGAGCAAAGAAACCATATATCCAATATCCAAATCCAAAGACTGGAAAAACAACCTCGATATAACAAGGTCAATTACTCTTTTGATTCTGGAAGGAAAATTTTTACTAAGATTATAACAGACCGCCTCGCTAAAGTTTTTAAAGACCACACAATACTATCGAACCTAAACTGGGCAGCATTACCAGGGAATAGTACACAAGATACTATACACATCCTAAGTAGTAATATAGAATATGTCAAAGAAACAAATCAAGAAGCCTAGATCCTCAGTCAGGATATGTCCAAAGCTTATAATTTGGTAAATATCACAATGTTAAAAAAAGCACTACAGTGGATAAAAATCCCAGTGAAAATAATACAAATTCTTGACAACATCTTCAAAGATAGGCAAAATATAGCCCTAATATGCCATGACCTATTAATTAATATGTAGTTAAGGATGGTATAGACCAAGGTGACACCATATCTCTATTACTATGGTGTATTTTCTATGACCCTCTTCTTATAAGAATCAGCAACGAACATACAGGATACTCACTCACAGTCAAGACCTGCTAACATTTAGATCAAGATTAGTTCTCAAGATCTATAAATATTGCAGTCAGCACATATATAGATGACACTACATAGATTGTAATCAACAAAGCTACACTCCAAAGAATAATAAATATTATTGAACAATTCTTTAATATTAATGACATTAAAGTAAATTCACAAAAATTTCAGCTCCTAATAATCAATGGCAAAGAAAATGACTATACACAAGGAGTATGGATAAATGATCAAAGAATTACAGGTTGCAGAAGAGGTACTCCAGTCAGAATCCTTGAAGTATGGTACGACAGCTCTGGAAGGAAAGACTACCAAAAAGTCTTGATCCAATAAAAAATTCAAAAAATACGAACACTTCTAGGAATGAAAAGAATTACTGACAAGCAGATGCAATATATAATCAATCACATCCTCATGCCCAGCCTAAAATATCTGTGCAATGATATTGTTCTTACCAGAGATACCTGCAACAAAATGATAAGCAAATTAGCAATCACCTTCAAACATAAGCTAGGTCTCGCAAATATGGTTTCTAATAGTATGCTATACAACAAATTTGAATACAATCTAATACACTTATGAAACAGACAACTCCTACTCCATGCCACAAACTGGACCTCATGAATAAACCAAAACAACATTACAGAAGAAATGGCTAGGGAAAGACTACAATCATTACAAAACATGTTTTGGTCCACAAAAACAATAATAAGTCATTTATATGCACCCCTGCTTTTACAAGGAAGAAACCTCACTCATGATATTATATGGCTACTAAGAACATATGAATTCTCCTTTCAGAATACACTAAATGGAAGATATGTCACAATCACTAAAACAGATACTCCTATCAAGAAAGTCACAAGTAAAAGTTTTTACAATCAACACAGGAAAAATTTAAAGAAACACAACATTCTCTTCATCAGCCAAATGTTAGACAGTAGAAAGGAAAAAACATTGCATTTGTGCCAAGTAATCAGACTCAACCGTTAAACAATACAAAGGCATACCCCAGCCTAGTATCATACACTCAAAACAGAATACAAAAATGGATCACAAATAATCAGTCGCAACAACCTCCAATCAATTCATTCCTACAATGCAGTCAATCTACAAATTAAAATATAGCTCGCCTGCATTGGATCAGTACAGAACCAAACAATCAGACAATTCTGGGAAGAAAATAGAAAAGACTAAATAACCACTTAACAGAATATAGACACAATAACAGAGTTAATAACCAATTACCTTTAATTGAATGTATAGGTTGCAACATCAATGATTACAGTCAAAACAATTACCCATGCATCTTCTTAGCTAGCTGCCAAAGCTCAATTAATATTCCTGTTCACTTTAGCAAAGTCACTACTAGTGATACAATTAATACAGAGAGTAGCACATTTAGGTGTAGAATATTCATAGATTCTATCCACACTACACTCAATGCACTATGTACCTCTAGCGCAACCATCATATATGATCAGGTAGAAGTTATCATCTCAGCAACACAAAATTTAGACAACCTTCTCAGAAAAATCTTTATTACAGAGGATCATATACTTGAGAAACTATCTAACCTAGCCTCCAAAATACAAAATCACATAATTTTTGATATATATACTAATAGATCTCTCAAAGAACTCAATGGCAAATGGCTCATGGATATAGATATAAAAATTATCACAAGTGAAGAGAAAGAGTTTACCTTCCAAGGACAAACAACACAACACCTATCATCTACCAGAGCAGAGATTATGGCAATACTCATTGCTCTCAGTATTTTATCAAACTTTAGCCATGTCAATATATTCATAGATAGCCATGCCACCATAAACAGTAGCACAGTCAATACCAAACAAAGCACTGAAAAAACAAAAGAATTTTAATCTACTACAACAAATTCAAGACATACTAAAGATAAAGAGCATCAAACTAAAGTTAATAAAGGTAAAGGCACACTCAGAAATCAAACACAACAAAGTAGCAGATAAATTTGCAAGTATAGATCAAATACATGGCATGGCCCAAAACAGTAGACTAATATATACAAACATAACAATGAACACACACTCACCCTCATTCTCCAATGGAACCAAGAAGCCATTGATATTCTTATCAAACTAATAATCCAATATATCACAAATACAGTTCATCTAGCAAAATGGAGACTCCTAAATCATACTAGAATCAATTTCGATGACTACATTATAAGGAAAATCCATTGGCCCATGACAGTAAACAATCTATAACCCACAAAAATAAGTAATCACTTTACCTGTTGGCAAGATTAATACCAAAGAAAATTTAGACTCCAACTATGGAATAAAGAGCTTCTTACAAAAGCAAAACTATATCACAGACTACCCAAACTATACAAAGATAACAAATGCATCAACTATGGTTAGAGAGAATCTAACATACACTTCTTCATCTGCCAGACACTTAAACACTCTATAGGCAACTTCATTATCAATACTATAACAAACACTATCACTAAATTTAATGAACATGACAAAACCAAAGAAGTTCTCAAACAGTAATCAAACAATACTATACTATATTACAAGTAATATCTGGAGGTCACTATTCAAGGAGGCATCTTAAAAGAAATGACCAAAATTTTGAGCAAGCTGATCCCCAGCCAAAACATAAAGAAAACATGTATCCAGGAAATCACTGAAAAAATCACATGCTATCTACAACAAATATGGCAAAACAGATGCGAAGGTTTTCAAATATGGAAAAAACAGAAAGGCATTACAAGAGCTATAGAAAACTGCACAAATACAGCTCTACTCATCTAGATCCATGGTTCTAGGAAAGAGAGAAACACATCAAAAATCAATTCACCAACCTAGTTAATCAACATATCTATAGAAGTATCCAATCGATCATAATCCCCTACCACTTATTAGAAATTTTATTTAGCACTAGTCTAGCCTTGGCAAGTTAGTTCCTCTTATAGGGTGGCAACAAGCCATGAGGTAGGTTAACTCCTTATTGAGCTTTATTTGATAAACAAAAGTAGTTAAAACATAGACATATGTAATTTTCTACTAAATTCAAATAAAGCAAGGCTGGGCCAGCAATTTTTTTTAAAAAAAAAAACAATTAATATACTATATATAAATTATAATATTAATAAGATGGTTACATAATTAACAAATATTAATTTATATAAATTTTATATATTATTATAGGCTAATCTAGTGAGTTTGTCACTAATCCATAGCATCTCACATAATTCAAATAACTCACAAATACTTACAACTGATAAAAGAAGAAAATGCCTTCTATAAATAACACTCAGGGAAGGCAGAGACATAGTGATTGACTTGGTCAAAAGTAGTGTCTCTTTATTTATGTTTTATTTTTTTTTGTATATTCTAATTCTTATCTCTACTCACAATAAAAGCTGTTTTTCTTAATACATTTAGTACTGCCTTCTTGGCTTATACTAGTAAGCTATTTATACTTTTTTAACTAACAATGGACTATCTACTTTATAATCGGCTATGCTAACCTAAACTTTGCTAAACTTTTCATATTTTGTCAGACACATATAGTTCCCTTATAAGTATTCAAGCCTTAATCTATAGTTTTTTACCTTGCGACAATCAATCTTTTATGTAAAACTTTCAGGCTTTTGAATTCTAAATCATTACATATAAATTGTATCACCCACATAACCCATGTGACTTATGACAATATAGTTACAATTATAAATAAACTGTAATATGCTTTAATTGCTTTTTATATTATATTATTTTTTAACTTTTAATTAAAATAACTATCTATACTTTTGCAACATATTCAATATTAAAAAGTCATTTCATCAATATTTATTATAGTTAAAGAAAAACTTTATTAATATAAATAAAAAATAGATAATTAATAAAAAAAAAGAGAATCTTTATATATAAGTTTTTCCAATATAACTAAATAAATATATATATATATTTTTGAGTACTCATAGCTAGGCTAGATTATCTGTTTATTAATCAATTGAAAACATAATTAAATTTTCATTCAAGCAGTATAATATATATTATAGCTAAACTATTATTCTAATCCAACTAACTTATTATAAGCATAAGAGTCTCTAAGTTTAGCCTTGAGAACAATATTTCACTCTGCAGTGTCTTTTGATAAAAACCCTTTTAGTCTATTGTATAATTGTCAATAAGTTGTCACTGCTATATATAGTATCTAATTAAGCTATTGGATTACAGAAAACTACAAAAGGAGAATTAAAAAAAAGAAAAGGGGATATCTAAAAATGTCTAATAGACAACAATAAAATGAAAAGATAAAATTGAAAAAAAAATTTTTAGCTTCCTCTAAAGACCTACTTCTAAAAATCTTTTCTTAATAAAAAATATCTGATTGAAATATTCTTTTTTTTCTAACTGTTTGAGGAACTTATCTATTCTTGATCTTGATTTTCTTTTTATATACTATCTGAAAAGACTTATTATCTAGTGGAAACCTTTATTTTCAGGATACACTTGATCCCAACTTTCTTTGAACAATGATTTTTTATTCACTTGTAATAGAGAAATAAATTATAATGGACTCCAGATTCTTATGTGATCTAGTAGAAACTGGATCATGTTGTTTCAATATAATACTTTTCAGCAGCTACACCTAGTTAAAAAAATTTTACTGATATACATTTTCTATTACCCAAAAGACCAGATTTCTTAATAATTCTTTTGCCTTATAATGGTGAAAAGATTTTGATAAAGATGTGGATTCTTATCAATTGTGATATCTTTCAACAATTTTTGAGGAAATACATTCTCAACTATAACCAAAAAATTGGAACTTAGTATGAACTAAAAACTATTTAGTATTATTGCCTAACTAGAATAAAAAGAAAATCTTGATCTTGAACTTTGCTTAATTAGAATAATAGAAAAAAAAAATTCTAGCTTGAACAAATAATAGCTTTTTCATTACCTGGGGACTTATTGCTCATATCTTATTGATCTCATAAAACTTGATCTATAGATTAATTCAATTGAAGGAGTAAGTAGATATAGGGTATCAATAAACTCTTTAAATCATCAAGAATATCATTGGAACACATAAAATGACCAGTAAGAACTTGTTTATATTCAGCTACTAATATATTTTATATCAACCAATCAGATGTTAGGGGACATTGTGCTATCAGAAATTCAAGATCAAACTGAGATAGGTAAAATCCTTCAAAAAATTGCGAAAAACAATAGACACTTTAAGAGAATACAAGATAGTATATAAGAAGGTGAATAATAAGCCTTTTCCTGTTAATAAAACCACTATTTCTTGTCACTTCCAACTCTATAAAGTGACATTTCACTTGTTAGTAATAATAGGTCTCTAAAGTATTTAGCATATAAAATTTTATAGATCACATATATCACTTTTTGAGAGACAAAATTCATAACTCTTTATTTTAATAGCAACAAAAGTCTGAAAATACTATAAATTAATGATTTGAATAATAAAAAACAATTATGAGTAGTTTTTTTATAATTATTAATTTAAAAATTTTAATGCTTTCTAGTGAGGGACATTTAATTTTTATCCTTGTCTTTTCTTTTAAGGATCCTTCTTTACTTATTATTCCTTTTACTTCCTAAACCTTTTTATCCTTAGTAGAGAAAGTGCATACTTTAATATTTTTAAACCACTAAAGGCTTAAGTTTTTATTCAAAGAAGTTTATAAACAAGTACGAAAAGGTAGAAGATAAGTGAAAACAAGCTTCAAGTTGTTTTAATAAATATATAAAGATTTTATTAGCAAAGATATATAAAACTTCTTGTAAACATCTTTTTTGTATATAGTTAGAAGAATAGTGAAAAGAGTTTCAATATAACTAAATATTATCAACCTATCCAATAACCTTCAAATCAGATAGATAGATAGAACAACTATAGCAGTAATCCACTTTAAGTTAAGGAAGAATATCTTAGTCATGGTATATTAAAGTTGATAATTCAAAGATAGTAAAAATTACAAAAATATATTGAAAGAGGCTTTGAGTGATTTGGTTTAATTAGAAGGTTTATTAAAGATATATAATATCAATAATAAGAGGATTCAGTAGTTAAAATCTTGGATTAACTGCTTTGGACAGCTAACCTTTATATACATAATTGAATATTAATTATTTGGTGATCAAAGTGATCAAAGTAACCAAAGTAACCAAAGTAATCAAAGTAATCAAAGTAACCAAAGTGACCAAAGTAACCAAAAGTGATAAAATCTATCAGATTTACCAAATCAGCCCAATATTCCAGATCAGATCACTTGGGTAACTTGCTAGTTAAATATAAATAACATATGATAATAGAATAAAGAAATTAAATAATGCGTGCTATGTCAATTACTACTTTGCCCTAATGATTGGATCTACTCTATGAACCAATGAGATACACTTTATATCACATGTGTCACATGATCTAAAAATAGAATTAAAGTAATATGATAAACAAGAACTATAGATAATAATTTAAGAAAAATATAACTAATAATTAAGGCTAACATTTCCTCCTAATTAAGTGATAAGTTCAACAAATTAAGAATTCACAAAGAGTTGATATTTACTGAACTTCAACTCGGTAATAATAGTCAAAGTTGTATATCTTGTTTTCCAAATTTACTTAATTCCAGACTTTTCAAAGAGACCATAGGTGCAGTAGCATCCAGTAAAATGATATTTAGTTAAGTGTTTGTTCAGTTAGGATTGTTGTGATCGATTGACAACTTCTTACAACAATTTCTCAAATAGTATGTATAGATCAAAAAGAGAATTCTATTTTTTATATAGATAGCACATTGTATATATCTGTATATTTGCAAGACCTAATTTTCAATGGGCTGAAGTAAATTACTGTATATGATATTGGGGTTACTTGTACAAATTCAGGAGTTGTGATCAAAAGGTCCTTCAAAATTAAGTCTTGAATGGTAGTCATAATAATTTTTGCATGAGCATAATAATCCTTTTTGATACAAACTGGTAGGCAGTATGGCTTCTTATATAACTATTAGGGTAGTACAATTATCTATATTCCCCTATTATATGAGAATTTTCCTTTATTTGTTGGGTATTCTTCATATTCTTTTTATTATAATGCCAAGAAAAACCAGAGCTGTTAAAGCACAAAAACTTACTCACTTAGGAAGGATAAATCCTTTGTAGATAGCTATCATTACTCTTCAAGAAAAAGTCAAGTATTTGGAGAAGCAAATATGTTATTGTGAATGATCCCAGACTAACCTTCAAAAAGAAATCCATCAGTTAGAGGAGGAGGTAAGTGATTAGTCTCTAGAAGTTTCACTTTAGCTAGAGTCAGAGAGTTGGAGTTGGAAAACCAGAACTTGTAATAGAAGGTGGTCAGAACTTAATATTCTGTTGGTCCAGTTGAGTGTTTCTATTTCTGCTCCTTTGAATAAAACCTTTTTCTCGCTTGAGCTTTGAGATTCTTGTTTTCCTTTTTCATATTTTCACTTGTTCACTTATAAGTACTTTACCTTGGGATTATACAGTAATCGTTGAAAGCCCTGGAGCTAACTGTAATAGTGGTAAGAGTTTAGAACCATCACTATTACACTATATATTCCTTCTTTCAGTTTTTAATATATACAGTAGGTTCTTATTCTTCATAGTCAAAATATGGTTTTAGCAAGGTCAAGTTAAAAAGGGCAATCAGAACTTTTTTATCCATAGTCTTAAGTTTAAAGGCTCATTTTCCAAGTTATTATAAACAAGATAAGATCTATTCTATTTTGATTTGAGTTTTCCAGTAAAGTGTTTTTCATTGGCAACATTATAGACTAACACTTTATCCCCAATTTTGAAGTCCTTGGCTTTTTCAACTTCAGGTCAAATTTTTTCTTTTGTTTTCTTTGGACTTTCAGAATATTTCCTTGAGCAGTTTACTAAGTAGTGGGCAGGATTTCAGTTAATTGATAAAGTCAGATCAAGATATTTCCTTCTATTACTTTATCCATTTCCATGTGAGGTATTTGAGGATTATAGCCATAAACCAGATAGAAAGGAATAAATTTGGTGAAAACTTGGTTTGATATGCAATAGGAAAATAATGTTGGTGCAATAAATTCATCTCAATTTTCCTTTCTCTCAATTATTTTTGCTAGAGATTCATATAGAGTCCTATTAAAGCACTTCACTAGTCTATTTGTTTATAGGTGATATGGAGTAGAATAAAGATGTTGTATTTAAAATTTTTTCAATAAAGCTTCAACTATTTCATTTCTAAAATATGTTTCATGATTAGAAAATATATGTTTTGGATATCCATATCTGCAAATAATAACTTGATAAATAAAATCTATAACTTACTATCTTGTGGCATAAAAGATTGCTTTAGCTTCTAATCATTTTGTAAAGTAGTCAGTTGCAATGATGATATATTTGTTTCTCTTGCTTATAATTGGAAGGGGTCCTACAATATCAATGCTTATTTTGGAGAAGGGATCACTAAATGTAATTGGGTGTAAAGATCCAGGGGTCCTGAATTTGCCTTGTCATTGATATTAATCACAGGTATTAATATAATACTTCACATCTTCAAATATTTGGGACCAGTATTATTGATCACATAGTTTTTCAAAGACCTTGTACATATCAAAATGAGCTTCAGTGGGATGGTTGTGTAGTAAGTATAAGATTGGTTTCACTTCATGTTTTTTAATTATATGAAGTAATTAATTTCTTGTTTTCATATGGTAATCCTTTTTGTAAAGTTGATTGTTTTTTACTTGATAGTATCATACTTTGGAGATAAGTGGCTTTTGTTGTTTGTTATCAAAAGTGTTAAATAATTTGTTGTGTTGAAGATAGTTTTTGAGATAATAATAATATTGAAATTCCATTTTAATAAGATAAGTTGTGTTGTTATCCAGGACATCAACTACTTGGGCTGAATATTATTTATTATCAGATTTCACTTATGATTATTAACTTTGAATTAGTTTTGAATGGATATAGACTTAGAGTTGTGGAAGATTGGTTTATCTATATTATATATCCTAGACATAGTATTAGTATTGTTGTATTTCCTTCCAGCTCTGTATTTGATAGTGAATTTATAGGATTTCAAGTAGAGTATCTACCTTGCATGTTGTTATTTAAGTTTAGTTTTTTCAATCATTGAAGAGCAGAGTGGTTATTAATCAAGAAGAAGTGTTAGTCCTTAGATATTAGTAAAAGTGTTCAACAGCTCAAATGACTACAAGATAATCTAATTCAGTGGCAAAATAGTTTTGCTCAGTTTTGTTGAGACTGTGACTAGTATAGGCTATTGCATACTTCTTTTTTTTATCCTTTTTACCAGAACAACATCAATACTAATTCCAGAAGCATCAGTATAAAGATAAAAGACCTTGGAGAAATCAGGATATCTCAAGACAGGAGATAAGATTAAGAGTCTCTTCAGAGTTTAAAAGGCTTGCTGATAATTATCCATCTATTCAAAGGGGTATCCTTTTTCAAAAGAGAATTCAAAGAGTGAGCAATGAAAGAAAAGTTTTTGATAAACTTCCTATAATAAGAAGCAAGTTCAAGAAATTTTCTCAGTTGCCTAATAGTTGTGGGCCTTGAAAATTCCTTAACTTTCACAATTTTGTAATCATCAGGTTAGATTCCTTCATAGTTAATCATATAATCAAGTAATTTTACTTGCAATAAAAAGAAAAAACATTTTCAGAATTTAGTATCAAGAAGGCTTCCTTGAGAGTATTCAAGATAATAGGAACATGCTGACAGTGAAGTTCAAAGATGATAGAGAAGATGGTAATGTCATCAAGGTATACTTTAACAAATTTGCCATGGTAGAGAGCCAATACTTTGTCTATTAGTTATTGGAAAGTTGCAGGAGCATTACAAAGACCAAAAGACATAACATTGAATTCATATAGGCCATATTTTATGTAAATACTGTTTTGTGTTTGTCTCTATCACTCATTGTCACTTGCTAATATCCACTTGCTAGATCAAGACAGATAAACTATTGAGCACTATTGAAGGTTTTCAAAAGATCATCCACAATTGACTTAAGGTAGACATACTTTTCAGTAACTGTATTAAGTTTCCTATAGTCAATATAGAAGCACTATTTGTTATTTTTTTGGACACTATAACAATAGGAGAAGACCAAAGCTGGTAGTAGGACTGATAATTCCTTACTGCAGCATTTTCTCAATTTCTTTTTTGATGAATTCCTGTTGATCAGGTGAGGCTTTGTATGGTTGATGTTTGATTGAAGTAGCCTTTCCAGTATTAATGCTATGGGTAACCACTATGGTCCTTCCTAGATTACTTGTTTGGCCTTCCTTGGAGATGTGATCAACAAAGACATTTTTATGATTAGATAAAATTTGTTGAATCTCAGCTTGTTGTTCCTTGGTCAAGATTTCAGTAGATAGTTCAGGAGTAGGTTTCTCATCATTGTTTATGTCCTGATCATTTTGAAATATCTTTGCAAGTTTATGTATAGTAGTTATACTATCAGGATTGTTTATATAAACAATTGAAGCCAAATGTGAGAGTAATCCCCCGATGTAGTAATAGAGCTATTGGCTAGGACTTATATCATCTTCAATATTAATTCTTTTGAGAAGTTTTTTGAAAGTGCCATGGTAAGTAGTCACAGATTTAGTTGGTCTTTGCCTATATTTTTCAAGATCACATATTCATTTATTGATCCATTTCTGGGTACAAAACTGCAGTTTGAATTCATTAGAGATGGTCTTTCATTTCATGACATTAGCATCAGTATTATTATCCTCAAGTATGTTATCCACCATTCTTCAGCTTCATTTTGGGAAGTAGGCATTAAGCATACAGATCAGTTTTTTGTCTTCCCATTGATTAATCATCATGACCTTTTTAAAGGAAGTCAGTCAAGTGATAGAATTCTAGGTTCCATCACCAGAGAAAAGTTTCACTTACAATATATTAGTGTGTAAGAGCAAAGGATGTTCTTCAAAATAATTATAGATATCCTAGAGAGTTGCCATTATTATATGGGTATATGTATTATTAAGAAGCGTAGATATAGTAAATAGAATAGAAGAAGAAGAAAAAATAGAAATATGAGAGTTAAAAAGTGAATCAAGATATAATAGTTTGTTGAAAAATAAAAGGTTTTTGAAATAATTATAAGTTTTGGGTAGGCTAAAAGAAAAGTGAGCTATCCAAGGTATACAATCAGCAGGTAAATTAGATAGTTTAAGGGGATCAATAGTAAAAAGCTTGAATTGTATAATAGCAGATAAAAGTTTCAAATAAATGTTGTCAAAGAAATAAATATATATATATTGGATAGTAAAAATTATTTTGATAATAATAGATTCAAAATAAAAGGTAAAAGTAGAAAGAGTTTGATTAAAATAATATTGGGTTGCAAAAGTATATGAAGTAGCAACAAATTCTACTTTGAACCAATTCCAAAAGTTTTTAAAAATATGAGAAGGTTCCTGAAGTGGACAGTAAATTAAACAAGAATTATCAATATAAGAAAAATAAATTTGATTGATATTGATGTTTAGATATGTATTATGGAAAGTATTATGTATACTATTGGTAATAAAGTGGTTTTTTAAACTATTTATATAACAAAATTCAAATCCTTTGTTAAACTTTGGATTTCTGAATTACATTTCAAGTGAATATCTCCAATACTGAGCAAGGCTTTCTAATTGTTCTTAGAGAATGTTTACAGAGAGTAAATTTCATAGTTATTACTAATTTGTCAATCTATCCAATAACCTTTAAATCAAATAAATAGATGAGACAATTATAGAGTAATCCACTTTAAGTTAAGAGAGAATACCTTATTCTTGATATACTGAAATTGATAATTTAAGGATAGTAGAGGTTATACAAACATGTTGAAAGAGACTTTGAATGATTTGATTTATTTAGAAGGTTTATTGAAGATATATAATATTAAGAATAAGAGAATTCAGTTGTTAAAACCTTGAGTTAAATGCTTTAGACAATTGGCCTTTATATACATAATTGAATATTAATTATTTGATAACCAAAGTGATCAAAGTGATCAAATCTGTCAAATTTGTCAAATCAGGTTAATATGTCAGATCTGCTCACTTGGGTAATCTGCTCGCTAAATATAGATAAGATATAATAATAGAATAAAAAAATTAAATAATGCATATTATGTTAATCACAAAATTCACTACAATAGTATAATAAAATTACTATATTGGTAAGATTGATAATTACAATAACTTTCCCGTAGATCCTTTTTTTTTTCAAAATTTCCTTTTATGGTAATTCTTGGAAAAAGTCACAAAAAATCAAACGGCAAAGAGACAAACACC